>JACGAQ010002412.1:0-41627 GCA_014119065.1 Orius insidiosus
AACTAAAATTAGAAATTCTAATTTCTCCCCCCCTGAAAACTCCGGAAGAATTTTCCGCCTGCAAAAAAGGGCAAATTTTTATTTTTAGGTCGATTTATTTTCATTGTTTTCTTTTTCGAAAACGGTTATTCGACTTCTATTCTTGTAATGGATTGTCTCGAGTCAATGAGAGCTTGAAATACCTACCCCCGAGAAGTGGGTCCAAGTGGGGCGTCCTCATATGAGAAAAAGACAGTTCGGCCCAAACTTCCATACACCATGGTCTGTATTTTTTGCCCTTATAAAAAAAATCACGATTTTTATAAATAAACAAAAAATCAACTTTTTAAACAAAATAATTTTTTTTAGGACGACGATGATCAAAAAATGGCAAGTAAGTTTTTGTTTTTAACCACAAAATATCTTTTGTAATGTTAGAGGGGATTTTCATGTCATAAAATGATCGACATTCACATTGGGGTTTTTTTTTTTGTTTTTTTCTCTCTAGGAATCCCATCAATCATATTGGGAAAAAAAGACAAAATAAACGAGCGTTTAGGTCAATAATAGAGAAAAAAAAAATTATTTCCATTTTTGGAAGTTCCAAAATAGAAAAGGAGTTTCGTGGATGAAAAATCATAAAATTTTTTAATTTCAAAAAATGTGAATCTGTGGCCCTTCTGTATTTTTATTAAACTTATTAAAATTTAAAAATCCTAAAAATTGTCTCGCGTCATTTACTTAGGATTTTTAATAAAACTGAAAGATGAAAAATGTTGAGAATTTTTATTGAAGTTTTCAGACAAAAGCTGAAGAGTTAAGAAAATAAAAGTAATTAACCTCACAAATAGGGGAAAGACAAAAGGCATTCTTACAAGCTCTTTGTTTTAAACGATTCTCCTTCCACTTTAGTGTTTTCAAATCGTTAGTAGCCATTAAATATTTTTTAACTTTCGCCAAGAGATTGAATTACCCTCCATATACGATTTCTGCTTGTTTTTTGTGTAAAATCTTCGAGATTGAAAATGAAAGGTTTTTTTTGCTCCGAAAGGCCTTCCAGATGTTCGACTACCAAATCTGGATTTATCGAAACTACGAAGATTTCGACGATTTTGAACACCATGGGGCAGATTTTCGACGATGCAGAACTTGGAGGTGTCATCGAAGAAGTCGATGTAGAAGGTTAATTTTGAAATTCTCTTAACAGGTTTTTTTTCTGTACTTTGTTTGTAAGCTAAATTAAAATGTAACGGGTTTAAATCGTGGGGTGATTAAAGGCTGTGATAATTAACGTTCGCCTTTGACGTTTTGCCAGGTTATAAACTTTATTAATGAGTAGTTTAAATGGTTTTTTTTTAGATTGTTTATTTTGTTTAAATTGGTTTTTAGGAACGGAAAAGTAAATTTTGACGGTTTCTGCGAAGTGGCGGCCACTTTTTAGAAGAAGAAGATGCCGAAGCGATGCAGGAAGAGTTGAAAGAGGCTTTCCGTCTCTACGACCGAGAAGGTGGAAAAATTATATTTAGTGGATTTAAAATTAAAATTTACAGGTAACGGATATATAACGACGGGGACGCTGAGGGAAATTCTGGCGGCACTCGACGACAAACTCAATAACGAAGATCTCGACGGGATGATCCAAGAAATCGACACGGACGGTTCCGGTACGGTCGATTTTGACGGTCAGTTCAAATTTTCGTTATTTTTCACTCTAAAACAGGTGTGCTTTTATAAATAACTAAACTGGAAATTACAAAGACATCGCCAAAATTCACCATGAAAACTTGGCACTAACGAGAACAAATTATTCACGTCCTTATAAATTTTTTTGTGTTTTTTAAAACAAACAATAAAAAATTTCTATTTTTACATTTTATATTATAAAGAAACAAATATTTTTTTAGATACAAATTTGGCCTAGAGACAAATTTTGAAATTTCCAGACATTTTTTTTTAACCTGTCCAGTTTTTATAGAAAAATGAGTAAAACATGTTTTCCACGTCTCAATCCTTCGAGGATTATGATTTTTATAGATTTTTTTCCTTCCAATAGTACCTCGGTTTTTCCCAATTAACTGACAGTTTTTTCAAAGTTTCTTATAGTCGACTAATATACAGGGTGGTGCATTTTCCTTTAAACTGAGTTAGAAGTAGAGATATCGACGGTTTTTCGAGAGGGGGAAAATTATGGATTATTTTATTTTTCAGAATTTATGGAGATGATGACTGGAGAATAGAAAAATTCCACTTCTGCATTTTTTCAAAAAAACAGTTTTTTTGATGTTTTTGATCAAAATTCCAATATGTTAAATATAATAAAAAAAATTTATTTTTTTCTGTATATTTTTTTTTTTTTTGAAAACAAAAATGCGTTCGTTTGCTATAATTTTGTTTTTCCTCTTGTGGTTCTTTACGTAAAATAGTCGGCGGGATAAATGCGGAAGAAGGTGAATTTCCGTACATGGTTAGCCTCCAGTGGAAAGAAGGGGTTCATTTTGTAGCGGAAACCTTCTCGATATGAAAACCGTGTTGACCGCTTGCCACTGTTTGGCGATGTATCTAAAAGGACATCGGATCGCATTCGTCCTCGAAGAAATCATCGCTTTGGGAGGTTCCGCCAACTTGAAAAGCGACGCTGTACAAATACGTCAGATTTCTAGTTCAGTCTTTCATGAAAGGTGCCATCCAGAAAAGTACGGTTGGGCTTTCGATTACGGACTGTACCGCCTAAAAACTCCATTTTTACAATACACAAAAATCGTGCTACAAACGATACCATTGTTTTCAAATAGCAGAGAAAAGACGATGATGAAAATTGAAGAATTGATCAAAGCGAATGCCACATGTTGGACTGCCGGATGGGGGATGCAGAGAGTCGTCGAAAATGGATCTTCGTACACGGAAGCCTCCAATTCTTAAGAAAATCGAAGTGAGGTTACTCGATAGAAAATTTTGTCGCCGAATGCTCTGTAAGGAACCTAAAAACAGATGTTTGGCCATGGACGATCTGAGCCGCTGGAGTCAAATTTGCGCACTGGGCCCTAAAGCGCAAGACGTCTGCGAAGGTGATTCCGGAAGCCCTTTGGTTTGCGACGGATTCGTCTTGGCCTTGCTTTCCTGGGTCCTGCCTGCGGTGAACTTCCTTACCCCTCCATGTATTCAAGCATTTATGAAGTTCTTGTTTGGATATCAAGTTCTTCAGCCACGACGAAAGTTACCATTATTTCATTTTTTTGTATAAAATATTTTAAACATATGTTTTCTCTAGAGAGTCCTTTGTCCTTTAATCCTTTTGTCCCTTTAAACCCTTCAAGATACCTTTTATCTTAAAACACTAGGTGAAGTCCGACAATGTGGATCAATAGGCTATTCTGGGCGTTTTAAGCCTCATAATTCAAAAGAAGGCGGGACCGAAAAGGAAAACGCCGAAAAATCCGTCAGAAACGCCCTTGGTGTTTCTCGTCAGCGCCAGAGAGAATAGAAGTACTAGTTTGAAGAGCTTCCAACGAAAACTTCCTTGAAGAGAAGTAAAAATAGAGGGGAAGTACTAAAGAGGAGAAGTATAACGGAGGGGAAGTATAAAGGAGGGGAAGTACAAGGAAGGGATTTACAAGGGGTATAGATCCATATTCGATTTGACCCTCCAGGGTCTTCCAGACCCTTCCCCAAAAACCCGACGTGGAGGGTATAACTTCTTAGGAAGTTAAAAAAAAGTATAGATAAACCGTGGAAAACCCGATGAAAAACGAGGAAATTGTGTTCCTTAGAGCGACCTCTTAAGAACGAATAATCCGACCCAATCCGTTTATACCTTCATAATTAATGACGTAATACGCAGTTTCCAGAAACCGTCTGTCAATACCACAGAAACTTACTCCTCAGAAAGTTGAAAACCCGTATAAATCGATCGGGCTAATTTAGTCGAGAGGAGGAAGGACACGTGTCACAATTACCATAGTTAAACTCAACAATGTCCACGTGTAATTCCAGAAAAAACACTCTAGTCCTTAGCTAATAATCCCCGGAAATAACTCCCCGACGTAACCCCGGATCAATTTCCACCGTCTAAATATAAATAATTGTCCACCTGTTTTAATTAAAAATAGGAGGGAAAAACGGGTGAATAAATAAAGAAGGCGTTTGCAATTAATTTTTCGTTGATTAAAATAAATTACTACAATCTAAGCGAATATTTTCTAATTGTCTACGTCCCTATCTCGGGCGAAATCGTGGTGATGGTGCTTTTTCATTAAGATCTTCGAATTACAAGCTACGTTTGGCTAACTAAGCTATTAAAGTCTCTGCAGAGACGCGTGCTACCCAGGACCTCTTATAGCATTTTTGAACATTTTTTTTACAAATTATAAATTTTACAAAAATAAAACATTCTCTACTTTTATTGTGGAGGAAGGTGAAAAAATAAGACAAAAGTTCGATTGATGGACGTTTGAAAAAAAAATTTGATTAGGAGATGAGAACTCGGGATTTTTTACGCAGCAATGAAATATTTTAGGGGGAATAATGGTTTGATTCCTCCCTGAAAAAAAAATCCTCCTTTTGACAGAGAAAACTCAAGGCTTCTCCTGTCTATTTCAGCCAATAAGCTCCCTTTTTACCCTTGATTAACCTATAACATCCCAGAGTTCCCACACTCAATTAAAATAGTTTCTTCCACTAACGAAGAATAGTTTTCTGGAAAAGTGTTCCCATTTTTAAGTCCACAACGCCTTAAGTAGGTCAATTAAGAAAACCCTATTAGAAAAAGACCCATTAAAAAATTTATAACGTGGGTGATATAAAAAAAAGATACCATTCTCATTTCCATCCCACTATCACTTTTGCCTTATTTTTTTCCTCTTCTCGCCATTTTTCAATAAACAATTTTCATAACTTTTTTGCAATTTCTACATTTTTCTACATGAAAACTAATAAAAAAAAATTGGTTGTATATTTTCCCATAAAAGCCTCCTTACTTCGAGCTTCGGGCAAATCAATTTAAAAAAATGTTTTTTTCATCTCTCTGATTATTTACCTGAAATAAAATATCAGGGAGTTAAAAAAAGAAAATGAAGACGTTGGCAACCGGTCTGAATACAGGTATGATTCGTTTTAAACTAATAACCTATTTACAAAAATCGGGACAAAATAATAATTTTTTGACCGTTATTTAGTTTTCTTTCCTCGCAGTCTTTCTCGAAGGCTTTATTCCGTGAGGGGTTGCCAGTTTTGTATTTGTTCCATCGGGTTTGCGAATGCCGAACTCCAGTGGGTCAGGGCTTTCCCTCTGGCGAACATGTACGAGCCGAGAACGCACTTGCCGATCAGTTTATCTGAAATAATAAACGAACAGTGCAACATAGCCTTAAATCAACGAAATCAGAGTGGGAAAAGTAACTTTGATTTCGGAGTTTTCCTCGTCGGGCGAGGAAGCTCCAAAAGGGAACACCGCTTAACATAACGCATTTCACCCTAAAGCATTTGAACATAATCTGCATTTGACATAAAAAATCTGCATTTCGACATAAAAAATATGCACTTCGACATAAAAAATCTGAATTTCGACATAAAAAATCACCATAATGCGTATAATGCAATTAAACATAAAGCTCTCAAAAGTTCAAAATTTGAGCATAATGCATTTCAACATAAAGCGTATCACCATAAACGACTTTTTCAATAAATGCAAGTCGACATAGTCGACGGCAGCCAATGGATCAGCTCGTTTTATGACACAAGGGGTTAATTTTTGTGCGAATTGCATTATGGTGAACTGTCAGTTTTAAGTTTTTTTCGTTCCCCCACAATCGCGTTTTAAACGGCGAAAACAGGCTTGCTCTTTGGCTGTCCCTAGCTTATGGTGAGATGTACGATATCCCCTAACGACAGAAATAGTTTTATGGCGAAACGACAAGTTCTTTAAAATGGAAGATTCCTTTATGTTCAACTGCGTTATGTTGAAACGACAAATTTTATGTCGAAACGACAAGTGTTAAATCTCTTCTTTATGGTGAGATTTATTAGTTCAAATGCATTAAGGTGAACGTTTTCGACTATTCTCATTATATTGAGTTGCAGATTTTTTATGGTGTACGGTAACTCGCGATTTCTGCTATTTTATGGTCAAACATTATGCGAACCGCATTATGTCGACACGTATACACTCGTTCGGCGGAGAAACCCCCTTTTGGAGAATACCGTTCAACATAAAGTTCATCATAATGCAATTCAACATATAGCATCCCACCATAAATCGCGAGGATGTAAAATTGCATTTTGGAGAACTGCCAAGTTTTAAGGTTTTTTTCGTTCCCCCACAAACGAATTTTAAACGGCGAAAATAGGCTTGCTCTTTCGCTGTCCTTAGTTTATGGTGAAATGTATTATGCCCAAACGACAGAAACAGTTTTATGGCGAAACGACAAATTTTACGTCGAACCGAAGTGTTAAATCTCTTCTTTATGGTGAGATGTATTATGTTCAAATGCATTATGGCGAACGTTTTCGACTATTTCATTACGTTGAGTTGCAGATTTTTTATGGTGAACGGTAACTCGCTATTTCTGCTCAAATGCATTATGGCGAACCGCATTATGTCGACACGTATACACTCAATTTTTTTAGGCATTTTCAAGAGTTTACACTTAAAAACTGTAATCTCGCTAGAAGTTAATTGAAGCTCGTTAAGGCTTGAACTTTTTTTTACGAGCGGGAAGGAAGGTGACTAACTCAATAGAATACAAAGCGCTTTTATGTTAGTTAAATTTTTCCTTCCCCCCCTTGTTTTTCCAATCAATATTTCCCGATAGCTTTTAAATAAACTCATTTGTCGAGAGGAAAAAGGGCTTAAGCTTGTTTGTGAGCGCAATTTAAAAGGATTGCCACAGCCTCACCCTTCAGACGGATTACAACGAGAGTTACGCAATCGTTCACCTCCTTCGAAGAAAACGGAAAGAAAAAATCCATAAATCGAAAAATATGTGAAGTTAAGTGTTATCGGAAAAGTTTTTAAGTCTCCTTCAACTCAAGATCGATAGCTCCTACGCGAACAAGGAAATTATCGGTGATTTTCAAACAGAGGAAAAAACCCACAAGGGTGGAAAAAGGCTTATTTTTCTCGTTTTTAGTTCAATAATTTTCATCAGAACTTCGAATAACAGTGATAATTCATTAGGGAGCCCTTTGTTGGTGGGAATATCAAAACTTTTAATTACCGAACAAATTATTCCGCAATTCACATTTCAATGGTTTATTGCACAAAGCGATTTTAATTTTACCTTTTCCGTATCCTTGCTGGGGTTGGAAGACCTGAAGCTAAGGCTTGTGACGTCAATATTCGCTTGAGGCACCCTGAAATTGAACCCCTGAGAGTATTTCGGATCGTTTCCTCCCTTGATGTTCGAAGTCCTCTTCACTTTCACCGTGTGCCAATGCTGATTCAGAGTCAGTCTTACGTACGTCTCATCTTTTCCGGACTCGTTAAGCTAGAACATTTTGACCAATAAAAATCTTAGAAAAAAAAATCCTGTGCGTTTTTTAATTTGTGAAAAAAACAAGATTTTCTGAAAAATCATAAATAAATATGATACTCTGGTTTCATAAATAACAAGTCTAGTTAAATATTCCCCTTCAGAAATATTAGCATTTACCCAATTACAAGGAGAATTCTAATTATAAGGACTAATAGTATTATAATTTTCAATCCTATTTTTAGGCCCATATGGCATTTTTCATAATACCATGACGCCTAATTTTAAATGTAATTTTTTTTTTCAAAAGACAAAATAGGTCAAAATAACACAAATAGAACCTTGGCCCACACAAAGCTTTTCTGCCACGTACAATTAGTCGGATATGTCGACTTAAGTTATTTTTATTCAGGCTATTTTACTCCATTCATTGTCTTTTGGGTGTCGACCAAAATACGAGTTATGAATAACTAGGCTTATAATCTGCTGAATTTCTTTAATGAATTTCTTTTGGCCTGAAAAGAAGGGAGATTATTTGGAAATACTACTCATTATAAATGTGATGAAATAGGCGGCTTCTAGTCAGGTCGTGAGGATTAAAGGGTACGCTCGATTTCCCGGAGAAACGGCTATTTCCGTACAAAATCTTCTCAGAATTTTTTTCATTTCAACGGAAATGTGAAATATTTTCAACTATTAATTTTGTGGAAAGAAGTCATTTTAAACCGGAAGTTTTAATAGCGGAAATATTAGGGCGATTTCTAACTTATAAGGGTAAAAAAAACCGCCTTTAAAGCTACCAACGAAAACTTGCTTAAAGAGAAGTAACAATATAGGAGGGGGAAGTATAAGGGAGGGGAAAAATAACGCAGGGGGAAGTTTTTTTTTCGAAAAATTTCCAAGTTTTTTTTTTCGAAAATTTTCCGAGGTTTTTTTGTTTTTTTTTTTAAAATTTTAGTTTTTTTTTAATTTGCGGTTTTTTTTAAGAAAAATTTTCTAAGTTTTTTTTTAGAATTTTTTTTAAGTATCAAGGTAGAAATAATGGAATTTTGCCCAAAGCAGGTCCCTCTCGTAGCGGTGGAAGAGTGAAATTTCTCCCAACTAAAATGATAATTATGTTAAAAAATGATCATTTTTTTCACCAAAAATTCTTAAAAAATATAAGGAGTAATTGGTGAAAATTTGGTGAAAATCGACCCGGTTCAGCCGCAGCGAATTTTTAAAATTTCAACAGACATATCTCCGCCATTTTTCGAAATTCAAAAACGCCCTCGTTAGTTTCTTTTCCCCGACTAAGAAAATTTGGTGAAAATCGGTTGAAAATTGTGGCCGTAAAGTGTTCGGAAAAAATGCTACGGCCGGCCGGCACCACAGACAAAGTTGAGATCGGTAAAGATCAATATTCGAATTGACCCTCCGGGGTCTGGAAGACCCTTCCCCAAAAACCCGACGTCGAGGTATCACAATAACTTCTTTAAGGAAGTTAAAAAATGTTAATACTTATTGATATTTACGTTTTGAATGAATTTCAAGGGCCAAAAAACCTAAAAGCCAAAAAAAAGATGTTTTAGGGCCTAAAGTCACGCGGAAACCTCCGAAAAGCTGGAAAACTGTCTGTCGACTAGAAAACGAGAAAAATCTATTAAAACAGTCTCTAGACAAAAGGACGCTAAAAAAACCTTGACTTTTACTTTTCAATCTAATATTAGAAGAAAAAAAAACTCCTGTTGAAAAGATTAAAAATAGTGGTACTAGTTTTTCACTTTATCCCACGCATCCTTTGATATCGTATTTAACCCCCGAGGGACTCAAATATGAATTTAATCTCCCACACGGTAGCTTCTCCATATTTTTACCTCGATGAAAAACAAAAAAACAAAATTTAAAAACAAAAATAGACTCATCCAACGTCTCAGCTGATTTAACGCGATTATCATTCTACGCACGGCTTAACTTAAATCTTTCAAAGAGAATTTCGCGAAGCCAAAAAAAATTTAATAAAAAATACAGAAAGAAGAAATCGGTGAAAAAGGGGAGTAAAATGGAAAATCGACTTCGTTTATTTCATTATCGTCGAAAATGGGGGAAGAAACGCATATTTTGTAAATGGAAGGAGATTTCATTTTTCGCCTTGAGTCTATACTTAAAAAAATATTAAAAAATTTTAGGTAGATTTTTTTAATTATTTCTTTCTATTTAAAACAACCATTTAGTTTTAGGGCTACTATTATGACGTCATGGACTAATTTAGAACCGCTTTTATGCTAAATGGATACACTAATAGGCTAGGAACAAAAGGCTCCATTAATTCATACCTATCTCCCCTAAATGACTTTAAAGGGAAATAAAAGTGTATAAATAATTTGTTTTGCAATAAATAATTTTTTTTTACCTTGATGTTTCTCCCAGCGATGACCGAAACTGTAAGCCGATGGAGGTTTTCGTTATAAAACAAAGCGACGAGAAGTTCGCCCAAATCTGAGTTCGGACCGTCAGTTTCCTGAAAAATAAAGAAAAGATTTATAGATTTCAACAACTTTTACAATCAAAATTAGTGAATTGTTGATTTTTAAACGAAATATAGCCGAAAGGGTTTCACCGTTATAGCTCCAGATTAGTAGGAGCATAATGCAATTCAACATAAACCATCTCACCATAAACTAGGAAAAGGAAGCAGGCAGCCAATGGGTCAGCTCGTTTTATGACACAAGGGGGTTGATTTTTTTCCTCTCGCGAGGATGTGCGACTTGCATTATGGTGGAAAACATTTAAGGTTTTTGTCATTTCGCCATAATCGTGTATTAAACGGCGAAAATAGGCTTGCTCATTGGCTCTCCCTAGTTTATGGTGAGATGAGCCCAAACGAGTTTCATGGCGAAATGACAAGTTTTTTAAAATGAAAGTTTCCTTTATGTTCCACTGCGTTATGTTGAAACGACAAAATATCTTCTTTATGGTGGTATTATGTTCAAATGCATTATGGTGAATGTTTTCGACTATTTTCTTTATGTTGAGTTGCAGATTTTTTATGGTGAACATTTCTGCTATTTATGGTCAAATGCATTATGGCGAACCGCATTATGTCGACACGTATACACTCATTTATGGATAATTTTACAGCACTAAGTGAGAACATTTAAAAAAATGTGGCGTTAAAAAACGTAATAATGTTAAACTCCTTAATTCTACGGACGATAAAAACTAAAACATGGGGATGAAAATCATTAAGAACCCTCTTCTCCTGTCCGGTCGTTAACGACCCCCCCAAGGGCTGATTCCGGAGAAGCTTCGGTTATTTATGAGGGCTCAAACTGATCGAATCTCACCCGAGTCGTTAGCGGAGGCTTCGACCATTAAAAAGGCCTTAAAAACTTTCATGAGCTTTAAAAAAATTAACCGTAATAAAATTAAGAACCCTTTTTTATGAGGGGGGAAAACCTCCATAAACCTACATTAAAAGCGTTAAAATTCTGATACAGAGAAATAAAAATTCCTCAAAGAGTCGCGTGATTTCATTTTTTCACTTCGGAGCCGTTTAAAAATTAAAACCTCATTTTAATTTTCATCCGTTAGAATATTTTCCTCGCGTGTTTAATTTTTTTTTAAATTCCCAGCCTGAAGAGAGAAATATTTTTTTATTTATATTCAGAAAGTTTAGAAACTGTTTTTTTAAAATAATACAGGTTGCCACAAAGGCTATATTATAGATCTGCCCAGAGGGTGAGATTCCGCCGTATTGCCCTGGAGTTAACTCTTAGTGAAATGATAAAAAGTTACAATGGACGTTACAAAAATTTTCAGTTTTTCAGGAAAAATTTCATCTCTTCGTGGATTGAAACATAGGACCCCGTGATTCTAGCACATTCCACAGCCAAGAATTAATTTTCTAAAAATCTACGATTTGCTTTGTTCCAACCGCAGTTTGAAACGCCCAAACATGCGCAGAAGGATTTGTACGTCTAATTTGACGTCAGGTTACTTCACATTGGACGGTCAAACGGGTTGAACGACGTCAAATTTGACATACAAATCATTCTGCGCATGTTCTGGGAGATTAAAACTGCGGTTGGAACAAAGCTATTATGAAGGGAAATTTTCCCCAGTGAATTTGTTTGATCTAGTGAATCTCTCAGGTTTTGATAGATGGAAAGGCCTGGAAATAAATGGCTTAGGAGTGGGGTAAAAAAGGGAGCGTCAGGTGGTTCTACAGTAAATTTAAGTGCTAATTGGATTAAAGGGAACTTCTCTTCCAAAAGAGTAGAAAAAAACCGATTCACTCAGAAGTACTTCTTTAAGTCAATTTTCTATCAGGAAGATCCTTAGAAAAAAAATAGAATCGTCTAAAAAAGGAAGGTTAGAAAGTCATTTGTCATCAACTCGTTTTGGCCCAGAAACCGTGTACATGTCATATTTTAAAGGAATTTACTTTTTCTACTCTAAATATAGAAGTACAAAGTTAATAAATAGACCGCACGTGAGGGGGAGGAAAAATAACGTGTGAGTGATTAATGAAATAACGTGATTTGACGTCTGATGTGTGGGGCTCTAATGAAAAATGAGAGTCTTTTAAGAAATTCTGGAGCAAAAGCATCGACCTTAAGAAAAAAAAATTAATAAAAACTTTTATGGTCCAGGAATCCCTGAAAGAAATTTTTTTTATGTTCTGATAGGGCAATATGGCGGAAGCCTCACGCATGGACCCACAGTTGATAAAAAAGAATTACCTTCTCGAGATCCATTTTGAGTAGTTCTAACTGATCGTTGGGATGCTCGGTCGCTAGATGGCGGAGAGGAAAAGTGATGTGGCCGATAGTACCTGAGCGTTTGTTACGCCCGCTGTCGACGACCGTCATCCTAAGCGAATGGTCCGAAAGCTCCTTTTCTGAAACCTATAAAAAAGTAAAAATCCGCTTTGGGAATAAACTAATTGGCTAAAGTGAAGAACGTTGTCTCTTTTAAATGAGGGGACGTTTAATTTTCCGAGAGGGATGTTAAGCCCAAGGACGGGGGTCCATCAAACTGTTTATCTGCCCTAGGGCACAATAACAATTCTCCCTTTTTATAAAAATAATTTTTTTTCTGAGTAATAAAATAGCTTACCTGAAAGACAAATGTCTCGTCGAAAAAAGGATTACAGGTTTTTTTCTTCTGCCTCGATTGTTGTACCCGTCTTTCATTAGGGATCAGATGAAGCCTGCGAAAATTGGTTAGCACTTTTAATGAAAAGCATTAATAAATTAGAATTTCCCCCATGTATTTTGTTTGCTCAAATGGGTTTTCTTGGAAGTTTAATCTCATTAATTTTCAAAAAAGGGCTTTAACGATCTTGTTTTCTATGGAGCAGCTGTGATAAATTCGTTTTAAATGGAAAACATCGAATCGGCCCCTTTTTTCAATGTCGAAAGGACGAACTCGAAATCTTATTAAAAGAATATCAAATAATTGGCTTTTAGATTAAGTTAATCATCCAAAACGTTTTACGTTTGTTGATTTTAAGGGGCTGAATACTAAATGCAAGACTGAAAGTAATGCGGAACTACAGGTCAAGAAAGGCTGAATACTAAACGCAAGACTGGAAGGAACTTTACGCCTTGTGTAAAATTTTATTTAAAAAATGTTTTTCATGCTTAGGCACAGATTTCAGGTTGCTTTTGGCAGATATTGCTTGCACGAAAAATAAATAACTTTTGTATAAGACATTCTATTTTAACTGATTTTTGGGAACTTTTGAAAACCACTTTTTTGGTTTTTTTGGCGTTTTCCTTGTTTTTGTCGAAAAAAATTGAAAAAAAATTTTAGACCATTTTGAGGCGTTTTTCTCGCTTTTTCTGGCGGAAAAACCGTTCCTAAAACTTTCTCTAAGCTTACAGGGCGAAGAAAAATTTTTTTGACTGGGAATGTCGGCTACGGTTGGAAAATTCATAAAATAACAACTCAGGAGATGATAGCTTTGTTATTTAAATTTTAATGATGTACGAATTTCAAAAAAATTAAAAATAAACGAAGAAGGAAAAGTTACCTTGAACCCCATCGACCTTTCATCATTTATATAACAAAATTCAACCTTTTATATTTACAAAATAAACCCCAGATTTAACATTAAAGAAAACGTTTTTTGCAGGAAAATTTCCAACCGCCTTTCTGGTTTATTGGCACCTCCGGCGAGACATTTTCATGAAGGGTCAGACGTTTAAAGAGGGTCCACTTATGAAAAAGAGTTTTTTCAACGTCTCGATCGATAAGTTGAAAAAAAGTTGAAGTAATTTATAAAATTATTTTTACGTTAAAAAGGGTCGTTTAAGAAAGACGATTTGAGAAAATCGTTTTACAGGACATTGGTTTCCATCCGTCTTCGCCCACGTGATTGATATCCCTGACAATTTAACCCACGAAAAAAGGAGAGATTTTTTTTCCCGACGGCTTACCTCACAATCGGATCGCAACCGTTGGCCGTCCCCACGGTGCGGCTCGGTAAATTCTTCATTTTCAACAAAGTCACCAATAACTTCTCGCATCCGGGTTCGTATCTTAGATAAAACCAAACACGCCCTAAATGACCTTCCGGGTAATGAAGTTCGTCTTCCAAGTCTCCTGGGTTTCTGTAAAGTGCGGGGTCGAGTCCACCCAAATGTCCTCCGTATCCGCCTAAAAGAGAGAAAAATTTAAAAAAAATGCTTGTTGAACCTTGTTTTAGTCCATTCGGGTAACACAAAAGCGATTTCGTTCATCCCAATTTTAGCCTCTAATTTCGGCGTACCTTTGTGTTCTTTAATGAAAGGACTTCTTGTTTTATTTAACCTTTTACCCCGAAAACTAAACCAAAGGGCCTTTTCGAACAGAAAAGTTCCCGTTTGTATGTACAAAATAATTATTTAGAGCATAAACCTTCATTTTCTGGATGATTGGGCGTTTTCCTTATATTATACAGAAAATTATAACTATTAAATTATACAGGATTTTTCATAAATTTCTGAGGTTTTTTGTCAAAAACCCACGTTATTTTGATCATTTCTTCGCTCTTGGGTCATTTTTAAGAGCATTCTTAATTTTAAGGACGATATGCTCTTTTCAAATTGAATTTTCAGTAGATTCCTGGATTTTTTTGGTCAAAAAGATCCATTTCAACTGCTTAGAAGAACCTCAGAGTTTTTCTCAAAGTACTTTAAAACAAGAGTCTAGCATTAAAAAATTTATATCGATCGGTGTAGGGCAAAAAACTACTTTATACGCAAATCGGCAACGAAGTGATCTCCAATCAAATGGTTTCGACGTTAACTTAATCCGGACATTGTCGAAATCCCTCACCGCAGGTTTTCAAACGAGACAATCTCTCGGAAAACAAGTTTTTAATTTGATTTCAAATTAAATTCTAAACCTTTTTATTTTCAACTTACTGAATGAGTTGGATCTGTGTTGCTTCACCGGCGGCTGTTCGATCGGTTTTTGCTCTTTTTCCTTCTGGACTTCATCCTCAGACATCAGCTCGTCAAGGGATTCGGTCCTTCTCATCTGTGGGAGCCGAAAATCAATTTGTTTCGAGCTGAAAATTAAGAAAAAATTGAGTGAAGGCCTTTTTTGAGTGAAAAATAAGTTTAAAAAAACATCGCCCTTGGGATGTGGGTAAATGGAGTGGAATAATAAATGGACGGCCCAGCACGTAGTGGGAAACTCGCGATGCTCTATGGAAATTGAGCCATTTATAATGATATCGTTATTTACATGAGATTTTCTCAACTTCTAACCTTATCGCGGAAATGCAAACGGGACAAAAACAACAAAGAAGCCATATAAAAAAAAGAAATTTCTATGCAAAAAGGGAAAATTTTATAATAAAATAATTTAAAACAATAGAGGTTCCATTTGAAGATGGGATGTGGAATTAAATCCCCAGCTTCTTTGATTAATTAGGCCAGAAGTTCTGTTTTGCGTCGATTACTCAAAAACCATTGATCCTATGAGGAAAATGACTTTGTTCAAAATTGATTCACATTAAATTTGCAACAAAAAGGGACTAATACGTTTTTCTCTTAGGACGAATATTTTAGGAGATATGGAGAGGGGAATATCCGGGGTTGCTGAAAGACTAGCAGTTCTAGATGTGCCGCCTACATTCTTTGGGAGAAATCCCGGGAGTCGGAAGTTCCGCCGCCTCCACATCTCCTAAATCATTGTTTCTCAACCTTTTAAAAAGGAAAAAAAAAAAATAAAAGTAATGTGAGGTTGAAATATATGTAAGTATTCTATTGAAACCATATAAAGGAAGCCCTAAGAAGAGCCTGTAGACAAGCATCTTTTCCGAAATTTTAAGGATTTCAGAGTAATCGATAACATATTATCATCTAACTTATCAGTAATCACTGATTAATATATTACCTGTACACAAGCATTTCACGACGCCGCCAAGGGGAACTTGAAAACGGGAGCACGGGCGCTTCATCTCTCTCAAATTGTATTTTGGCATACTAAGCCCGCAAGACTTGGCGGTCATGTTGGTTTAGTATCTCAAGCGTCTCGATTTTCAAAGAGGCCCTTATTTTGTTATACATAGTAGGCCTTTGTTTTTTGGAACAAATTAACTTCCTCAAGAAGTTACTGTGATACCCTCCGACCCCCTGTTACTAGAAAAGGGTCTTCCAGACCCCGTAGGATAAATCTGATAAGTGATCTTTGCCGATCCTGACTTGTCTGTGGTGCCGGCCGTCCGGCCGTCCGTCGCCACTTTTTCCGGAACACTTCACGGCCGCAATTTTCATCCGATCTTCACCAAATTTATACACAAGCTTCCTTTCACAGAAATCTTGAAAATGACGAGAGCTTTTTTCGAAATTTTTCAAAATGGCGGAGATATGACTGTTCAAAGATTTAAAATGAGCGCTGTTTTTATCGCATTAATAAAATTAAATTTAAAAAAAGGACTCTCGCTAACGCCCCCAGCCACTTAGCCATTGGCCCCCTATCACCCAAATTTTGCTTAACGCCCCCCAGGGAGCGGTACCGCCCTCGTTGAGAATCACTGTCCTAAATTATTCGTGCAAGAGCAAAAATGTATAATTTCCCATATTTGGGAAAAATTAATTTTTAACTAAGTCATTTCTTGGTAGGACTAATAGTTACCTTATCGACGAAAAACCGACATTTTTGGAGTTCAAAAAATCGTGGCTATTTTTAAGTAATGTGGGAAAGGAAGTCGATAAATAAATGAAGATAAAGGTCCTAAAGGGGCAAGGGCTATCCTGTGGTATAAACGTCATTAATATAGAAGGGATGGTTATTAATTGTGAAATGTAGCCCGCGTTCTAATTGAAGAGATGTGCCTCGGGGACCTTCTTAACACTTTATGAAACTTAGCTAATTTCCCGAGTTTACTTTTTAAACCATAACAAATCGCTAAGAGTTAATACTGGCTTCTTTAATTTATCACAGGCAATAGCGGACCGTTGATAATTAAGTTTTCGATCCCTTGTTTAAGGCTTAAAGTCAAACAGACGGAAATTCTGTTTCCCAAGTTACCCCTGGAGAATTTTTTATATTAAAAAAAATTGAATGGACGGATTTCGTGTGCAATAAATGCCTGTTGAAACAAGAGGATTTACTGTCAGCTGGAAAAAGTCCAATAAACGTTTCTTTGTCACCGGAAATGAAAAAAACCGTATTTTAAGCCCTTTATCCAAGATTTTGGACATTTTGCTTAATTTTTTAAACTTTATTTTCGTTTTCTCTTATTTTTGGCTACGAAATCCCCTTTTTGACAGAATTTCCATCATTTCATCAATTTTTATCGCCATTTTATCGGAACCAACTTTTTTAAATTTTCTGTCTAGAAGTCTACGGTGTTTTGTGTGCTTTTTTCGCTCAATAATTCGACCTGATTGAGGGCCCTTTTCGAATGAAACATTGACAGTAAATATTGGATTTTTTAACTATTTTAAGAGAAAATTATTTTCATACGCTCGATGAATGGTTTTCATACCAAATAGTCATCATAGTTTGAAATTGGTTAAAACTCCTGGAGCGTGCGCAGAAGGATTTTCACTTCAACTTTGACGTCAGATGACTTCAGATTTGATGGACAAACGATAAGAACGATGTCAAATTTGACGTCCAAATCCTTCTGCGCATGTTCCAGGAGTTTCAAACCAGTTTCAAACTTCGGATGGAACAAAGATATTATTAAGTAAATAAATTTCATGAGTAAAATTCAAGTTTCCGTGGTTTCTATAATGGATGGCGGCCGGAACATACATTTAAGCCCTACTAGTTTACTTGTGATATTGATTCTTGTCTTCGTGTATTTTGTGGAAGAATTATTAACTTAAGTCTAATAATCCTCACATTACCCAGGATTTAGAAGATATATTTCAAAAGAAAACCTTTGACTAATCGCTTATCGTCGTTCTGGCCAGTAAGTTTTCTCTATTCAGTTTGTTTAACTCAGTGTAGAGAGAATGACGTCAAAACCCTTCAGAAATCCCTAAACCTTTAAAAACTCTTGTTTTATTCACAAAAGCGTTGACCTAATCGCATTATTTTATTATTTAAAGAAATCGAAAAGTCAAAAAATTTCGAATCCCCGGAGGATCAGGAAGTAATCATGGGGTTTAATCACGTTTCATTATTAGTTTGCATAATAAACATGGTCTTGGATGATTGAGAAAGTTATGGGGAGTAACTTAATTCGATACTGGGGTATCACGTGTACTTGAGAAGGGAAATTTCCCTATTCGACAATGTTTACTAATGTCAAATCCATAGCCCACAGGATGTTACATAAACGCTCCTGCTCTTGACGTTTACATTTGAAGGATTATAAAATAAGTTTTTTTATTTCAATATTGATTCTGAAAAATATGAGTTTCACAAGGTTCTGGTCCACCCAGGAGTTATGCTTTTTAAAAAAATTATTTTTGTCACTATACGTTTTCACCCACAAAATGCCGTCTTCTGATGATTTGGAACCGGCGTATTCAGAAAGCACGCCGTTTTCTAATGATTTGGAACCGGCGTATTTATAAAACACGTCGTTTTCTGATGATTTGGAACCGGCGTATTTAGAAAACACCCGTTTTCTGATGATTTGGAATCGGCGAATTCAGAAAACACCCCGTTTTCTAATGATTTCGAACCGGCGTATTTAGAAAACAAGCCGTTTTCTGATGATTGGAACCGGCGTATTCAGAAAACACCCCGTTTTCTAATGATTTCGAACGGCGTATTTAAAAACACCCCGTTTTCTGATGATTTGGAACCGGCGTATTCAGAAAACACCCCGTTTTCTAATGATTTGGAACCGGCGTATTCAGAAAACACCCCGTTTTCTAATGATTTCGAACCGGAGTATTAGAAAAAAAGCCGTTTTCTAATGATTTCGAACCGGCGTATTCAGAAAACACCCCGTTTTCTAATGATTTCGAACCGGCGTATTTAGAAACATAAACTATCGTTTTTTACTCGTTTTCCATAGTGTAATCATTTATTGCCTCGAAGATCTTCCAGCCCCATGAGACTTGTA
The DNA here is from genome assembly GCA_014119065.1 of Orius insidiosus. NCBI lineage: Eukaryota > Metazoa > Arthropoda > Insecta > Hemiptera > Anthocoridae > Orius > Orius insidiosus. The sequence continues at coordinate 18,955 of JACGAQ010002412.1, forward strand.
GGACCAAAAACAACGTAGAGGGGGGGGAGTTTCTCTCTGTAATTTCCTCACTTGTGGAAATGAGATGGAATTCACCTTTAAACCAGTTAACCTTTGACTCTTCATCCTTTAAAGTTTAAATCGTGGATTAATTAACACTGTACAAAGTATTTTGCCCTAAAAAAAACTTTTTTTTTAATTCGAAAAATTATACAATTTTAATTAGCTTTTTTTTAAACCATTTTTATACATAAAAACAACGAAAAAAGTTTTTATTGTTTATAAAAGAAAAGAAATCTTCCTCTCTGACAAAGTTTTGACAAGAAAAGAAGTCGAAATCGTTTCTAAAACGGTTTTCCTTGAGTAAAGAGATTTTGAACGGACACAATGTCAAGTGGTGACATTGGGCTAAGAAATCGCCTCAGAATTCCGAGAAAAGGGGAAAGAGAAAAAGAAGTAAACGAAGATACACCCCTGGGGGACGTTACGGATTTTCCCTATATTGAATCCTTTTATTTTCTCGTTTTGAAAGGTTATCTCGTAATTAAGTTAGACTAGGAGTTCGAGAAAAACGAAATTCGATTTTTTTTAACCCATACGCACTTCTGTAGAATTGGATGCTGGCTGAAAGCTATGACCTTATTCCACCCAAATCAATAGCCCAAAAATTTGTTTAAAAAAAGGAGTTTCTTAGCCAAAATATGGAAAAGTCCCAACTAAGCCGATCAATGTCAGAAAAGGTCCTTAAGTTGTCTATAAAGACTTTATCTTATTACAGAAAGAAAGAAAAAGGTGTTCTTAAGTAGCCCTTAGAGGATTTTAAATTAGAGAGGCTCAAGCTCAAGATAAAGGAGGCGCTAACAAGCATTATTTAGACGAAAGTTTCCATGGTTTCAAGCCTTTTCGAAGAGTTTCGTTCTTCAATTTCCACCCTCCCATAACCGGACGTTGTTTTAAACACTCCAGTTGACTTTCATTTAAATTTCAAAGGCCGACAGTTTTTGTTTTATTTTTTTAAAAGAGTCAAACGTCATTTTTTTTATCTACATTTTAAATGTTGACTAAATTTTGAAAAGTTTTTAAGCATTTTTTTTGTTTATGACAAAAATTAAGAAAAACGTCTGATACAACATGGGGATTTTTAAGAAAAACCTTGTAAAAAAGATGTTTTTTACTCAAAAACAGTCCAACAGAAAACTTTTAAGAAAATGAGGGTTTCATCGACATAAAGCAGAGAAAAGAGTCCGGAGTTGGGGATTTGCAGCCCAAAAAGATGTTGAAAACCCTTCAAATTCCATAGAAAGAAACTTTTTTGCAAAAATAAGGGAAAACCGAGTTAAATTTTACGATGAATTGGCCAACTTTCTAGTTATTGTCTTTGAGAAGTCTCTTATTTATAAACGTTTTATACATGAATGAACATCCTTTCTAAATTCAAAAAGTTTAAAGCTCGATTTCAATAAAGAAAATAAAAATTCATTATAAACGTTATTTACATTCTAATTTTTATGCGTATCCACTAAATCTCTCGGAGGGGTACAGTGAAAAGATAGAAATGATTGTGATAGAGGGGCTCACCTGAAGAGGCTTTGTAAGCCGAAACGTGTAAGATACCCTTTATCACAGTCATTTCTTCCTCCATTATTGGTTATGATGTAAAATAAACGTTATTTTTCAATTTAAGCTCAAGAGAAGAAACACCTAAGGAATGAACAAAAGAAAATAAAGGGTGGAAGAGCTCCTCTTTCCAGAAATTGGTTGGTAACTGGATCTGAAATTAATGTCAGAAACACGAGTCTTGGCGATTAAACATCATTCATCAACCCACCGCTCGCAATTATTTCCAGCCACAAAATTTCCAAGGGGAAAAAATTAACCGGATGAGAAAATTTTTTTGCCTACCTTGAATCTTTTGAAAATAATGAATACATTTTAGGTTTTTTAACGCTCATTATATGGCGACGTTATCTTCTCAGGAGACCGTAAACGACTATCGACCAGGGGTTGAGATGTATCACGTGACGGGGCGATAATTAGCAAAAATCAACAGGTGGCGCTATCGTTAACTTTGAAAAGAGAATCCCGTCAGATTAAAACAAACATGGAAAGGCACTTTGAAATTTCGTTTTTTTAGGGTAAAGAGATTTTTTTTACTCACATTAGTTGAGGTGCGGTGTCACCCTGGTAAGAAGGGTAAACTAGAATATGTGGTGCCAGCGCGTCACTTTCTGACCCCCGGCGTTTTTTTCTCCAGACTATATAACCGGCGAACATGGCCAGTAGGATCGCTCCGAAACCAATCAAACCCACTGAAACATAATAATATTTTCTGTCAAAAAAAGGTCTTTTTCCTCAAATTACGTAATTTTAATTATTTTCTTTCTCTGCTTTCAATGTGAGCAATTATGGATTTCGAGTGTTTAAAAAAGCCCAAAAATGCTTCTGGGGACTTTTAAACAAAGGTATTGGGCAAAAATATCGAAGAAAAACCCCATCCTAAACGTTCAAAAGGAAGATTTTTCGCCAAAAGACAGAAAAAGCCCATAAATTGGCGAAAAAGTATTTTCTTTGCCTACTATAAAACAAAAAAAAAGTTTAATCTGACCCAAAACGCCTAGAAAATCGTGTAAAAAGTCGAGTTTAAATGATGCAGAAACTTGCCTATTATTTTAGTTTGAAAATTTACATAGAAAGCCTTTCTCAGTTTAGCGTTGTTCTGATTGAATCAAATTAAAAATTAGCATATTCATTAATTTAAATGCCGTATTGTTTCAGAACTTGACATCTTGAACAGTGAAAAAAAAGATTGACAAGAAAATAAATTGAGTATACGTGTCGACATAATGCATTTGACCATAAAACAGCAGAAATCGCGAGTTACCGTCACCATAAAAAATCTGCAACTCAACATAAAAGGTCGAAAACGTTCACCATAATGCATTTGAACATGAATTTCACCATAAAGAAGAGATTAACACTTGTTTCGACATATGTCGTTCAACATAACGCAGTTGAACATAAATAAACTATCATTTAAGAACTTGTCGTTTCGCCATAAAACTGTTTCTGTCGTTTGGGCATAATACATCTCACCATAAACTAGGGACAGCGAAAGAGCGAGCCTACTTTCGCCGTTTATTATGGCGAATTATGGCGAAACGACAAAAACCTTTAAACTTGACAGTTCACAAATCCTCGCGAGAGGAAAAAAAAGTTAACCCCTTGTGTCATAAAACGAGCTGATCCCATTGGCTGACTGCTTGCTTTTCCTAATTTGAATCGGTTATTTCAAAAACCCCACATGTTACAATTTCGTAATCTTGAGAAAAACTCAAAAAACTTCAACTACTTCAAACCACTGACGTTGAAAATATGCAAAATTTGTATGTTATAAATTTAACAGGTTCTTCATCATTCCCGTGAATTTGGGGATGATTGTTCATTTTGGGATTAAATTATTAAATTTGAAAAATTTAACATATGTGGTGTAAAAAAGTCACATGAGGGGTTTTTGAAATAACCGATTCATTTATGGTGAGATGCTTTATGTTGAATTGCATTATGGTGAACTGTCAAGTTGTAAGGTTTTAGTCGTTTCGCCAAAATCGCGTCTTAAATTATGGTGAGATGTATTATGACCAAACGACAAAATTAGTTTTATGGCAAAACAACAATTTTAAAGAGAGGTTTTTATGGTGAGAAGGTTATGGTGACTTGCACTTTTTATGTCGACTTGCATTTATTGAAAAAGTCGTTTATGGCGAAACGCTTATGTTGAAATACATTATGTTCAAAATTTTTGAACTTTGAGAGCTTTGTGTCAGTTCCGAAACGCATTATGGTGAACTACAGTTTTTATGTTCAACTGCTTTAGAGAGAAATGCGTTATGTTGCAATACATTTTTGAAAATAATATTCTCAATTAAGAAAACAAAGCAGTAAATTGTTGGGGGCCACCATTGTCCGCACCTGAAGGGTTTCGTACGACTTGGTAACTTGGCACTTAAGGAAAAGACGTATCCCGAGTGCTTTCTACACAGAATTGTTTTAACTTGGTCAACTTTAATGGAATCGTCTCATCTCTAAAACTCGCCCTAACTCCCATGAAGTAATTTTACGTAACAATTTACGCAATCGGTGGTTTTTAGGAATTAAAATCTCATTTCTCATGAGGAAAATTATAATTATCTTATTTTTAGTTTTTAAAAACTGAGCTATCTCATGTTTCCTTTTATGTGAGAATTTAACTCTTTGTTTATCTTGTAACGCACGTTTCTGACAGGAGTGGAGCCAGGTTGTAAAACGGACTCAGTGACTTTAGAGTTAACCGAGCGCGATATTATCTCCGTTCTTCCCTCTCCGGAAACAATCACTTTCTACATAAAACGTTAGAATATAAATTTTACCATAATATTCACCGAACTATTTTGAGCGTTTCTCAACATCCTGCAGGAACTTATAAAAGAGTTTTTAGGCTATAGTAAGGAAAAGCCGAAAATCAGGGGAAAAAAAGAGTTTTTAGCCCAAAATCCTGTGAAAAAAATTTTCGCAGTTATTTCTGAGGGGGGAGGTTTCATGGCATTTATCCCGGTGGGAAAATTAAATTTTGACCTTTTTTTTGGCTTCCTTTTGAGCCTTTCCCAGAATTAAAATCTCGTTTTTTTCCATTTTTTAAACTACTGTAAAAGTAGTAGATAAAAAATGCCGTTTCTACCCCAGGTGGTGGTGGTGGAGAAGGAATGCCGTTTCTACCCCAGGTGGTAGGGACCGTCTTGTGAGTTTGAGGGCGGGGTTGAGACGGTCCCGTCGCTGGGTAGGTTACCAACTCTAAACATTCTAAAACTGATGACCAAAAAAAAAAAAAACATTTTTTGATATTGTTTTCGGGTTTACATCTGGAGTCCTTCTGTCCACATTTCGTCAAAATCGGAACAGTAGTTCGGCCGTAGCGCATCATTTCATCATATCTCCCACATTTTTGCGAATTTCGGATTTTAACTTACACCAGCGCTAGCTAATGACAAAAGGAATATTTGGTGAAAATTTTTTGCTAATCCGATGGCTACACAACAACTCTAGAAATCTAAGACAGGACTTTCTTTTTTTTAAGATAGCCAAGTTTATTAAAATTACAATTCAAGTTTTTGGTTCCAATTTTGTGAAAATCGCAACCTTGGTTCGCCCGCAGCACTTCAATTAAATTTTCAAACAGACATATCTCCGCCGTTTTTTGAATATTCGCTTTTTCAAAGTTGGAAACTTACATTTAAAAAGTGATGAGCAAAACAACTTTCGACATTTTTTCGGGTTCTCATCTGGAGTCCTTCTGTGCACATTTCGTCAAAATCGGTACAGTAGAATTTCGGATCGCTACTTACGATGTAATTTTGGCGTAAGGCTATACCTATACCCATGCCATTTTTTTTAAATTCTATTCCTACCTTCAGGGTTATTGCGCATGCTCGGCTCTTACCGCGTATTTACGAACTTGATGGATCATCGAACTTGTCTGAGTGAGCATGAACGAGCGTGCGCGTTAAAACAAACTTGCACAAACAAGTTCGTTGATTAATAATAAATAAAATAAAACTATTGAAACTTTTTAAAAAAACTTATATTTTTATAATAATAATAATTCGTACAATATTTACAGGTAAGTATGTATAATTTATATATTTCTTTTTAGCTATAAAATACAAAAAAAAACTTTTAGAAAGAACTAATGAAAATCATCCGGTCGAGTCTCCTGCGTGGGCCCAGGTTTTTTGAATCCTATAAAAAAAACAACAATTAATTAACAACATTTACTACAAATTTTTTTTTTTTTTTACCTTTACCTTTTTATATAAATCGAAGATCATGTTTTAGTCCATCTTTCCCTAAGTAAACCAGGGAAACATTCTCTCCATTTTCGTTAAACGTTTGGATTTCTTCGTCGGAAAGTTCGAAACGTTTCGGCAGGTAGACTCTTATGGTTTGATCATGATCTCTCAGTACCGCGACCACACCTTTTCCATGTTTTGTAACAACAGACTCCAATTGTTCGATCATGTACGGACGACGCTTTTGTAAGTTTTCAAACTTTCGTACAACACGAATGTTCTCATTCATTTTATTAAAAAGGGATATGAATCTGGGGGAAAAAAAAATTATTAGCAAAGCATTCTAAGATAATACCTATATTCTCATTTCATATAAATAAATAATTGATGGTAGGTACTTACGAGGCCATTTTGATTCGATAAGTGTCTTCTTTTTTTTTCTGTCACAAGACGCGATCCTTTCTGCTCGACTTTACGTAAAAGAATGAGAAGGTTCGAGGTGGGGGAGGGGGAAAGCATGGTGGTGAGGGTGTGGTAGGGGTAGCGTACATCGAACATGTCTGAGTGAGCATGAACGAGCGTGCTCGTTAAAACAAACTTGCACAAACAAGTTCGTTGATTAATAAATAAAATAAAACTAATTGATTATTAGGTATTAATATATAAAAAAAAATTAAATTAAAAAATAAAATAAAACAATTAAATAAAAAAAAAAAAGATAGAGAAAAAATTTTTTTTTAATTTAATAAAATCTAAAAATAAGAAGAAGGTATTTGAATGATCGTATGTAGCCAACGAGCTAAAGAGTGAACGCGATAAAGGGTACACATTTTGGGATTGTCGTTATGTAAGAAACAATGAGTTCCTCCCCGAGCCATCGGAGGTTTCAGTGTGTCTATTCTAGGACACCCGTGGTCTTCTATGTCAACGATCGTACTATCGATAAATTGTTGAAGAAAAGACTTTTTCTCAGCTCCTTTTACAAATACGGTATCGTATTTTTCGAAATTACTCCGGAGGATCGTGGATAGAGAATTGTAATCGACGTCTCCGTCGCACCAATTAATGCCGTGATAACGGCAGGCTAACCATTTATTGGTACGTCTAGCAGCGGTAGTTAAATCATTTAGATGTTTTGGTGGTTTGAAAACCCAGTGGCGAACGGACAAATAGTCCAAGTCGAAAATTGCTAGCTCCTTGAGAATAAATTTCGTATCGTTATCCACGAAACATTGGAGGTCCGTCACACACAACGTCATCTCGAAGACTGAAGACTGAACCATATCCAGATAAAACTTTTGTTTTTCTTACACCAGTCTACGGACTACACCCGTAAGAGGGTTATACTGGACGATTCGATCGTGTATTATGAGGCAATATGCTGTGGTATCCGCTGGGAAGGGATTCTTCGATTCGAATTCTAGTCTAACGTCAACCGGACCGGTTTTTATAGATTCGCTCTGTTTCGAGCAGTCTATCACGACCAGCGGGGTTTTACTTTTAAAGTCTTCCCAAGAAGATAAAGGAGGTAAACAATTATTATTACGAGAACCTTCATAGTAAGAATGTTGAAATGATGCGTACATGTAGTATAGTAACGCGTATCTATTCGTAGGAAAGTCTAAATTCATATCATCGTAAGGATAAGATTTACAATTAAGGTATAATTTGACGTTGGATAAGTTGCAGTGATCAAAGAGACCCGAATCTTTACCGATCTCGTTTTGTCTCGCCGTTTGGAACGCTAGAATGACGTAGCGAGGTTTCTCTAATTGACTTGATGTTTTCACCGACCAGATTTGTCGTTGAGTCGTCGGTAAAAGGGGGTAGTCAAAAAGCTCCCAAGAGCGGAAAGGGATCGAAAGCATTTTTTCCGATCTCAAATGTCTCATAAGAGCGAGTCTATTGTGCTCGTCTACTGTAACGTAAGGTATTTTCCAGCATAGTTTGAGTAACTCTATCTTACAAACTTGCCTCGCATTCTCGCCGGCGGCCTGGGATAAGTAGCTGTTCGTGTCTTGTCTACTTCTAGTCAAAATTAATTCTTGTCTTACATTCAATACTATCTTTTGATAGTCTTCAAACACCCCGAGTAACATCGCGAGAGGTAAGATGACGTTGAAATCTCCGTTGGTTGAAATCAAATCTCTGAGGTTATCTTTTTCCGGGTAGCTCCAGCCAGTGCTCACTCCACCGAATCGACCTCTCGGCGAGAGAATGGCCTTTAAGGTGGACGTGATTCCGGGGTTCCTCACTCGGTCCACTTCAACTCCACTCAGCTCGTAACGTACCTCATCGAATAGAAATGCGAACGCGTTGTTGGTCAACATTGAGGTAGCTGCAAGTGGGGGAGTTCCGTCATCTTTAACGAATTTCCCTTCGATGTATAGTAAACTCTGACTGGGCAAAGTGTAGAGGTCTTGATGCTGCAAGCTAATACGTATCTCGTCTCCTTGTTGTAATTTTGAAGAGCCGTAAGGGTGGTGGGAATGAAGTTCTATGCATTCGATCGAATCTCTGAGATGAGGAGTCTTTTCGAGATTCAGTGTGTTTTCTTCCATGTTGTAGATAGAACGTAATAACCAAGCGATTGAAGATATCGAATGTTCCTCGCTGTTAAAGATGCTACCTCTTCGACGGTCTTCAACGGAATGATGTTTCTATCCGCGGTGACGTCCTTATATACATCTCTAAAGTCTAACCCCATTTCTATGAAGTCGGGATTAGATCAAGTAAAAACAGCATACACAGTTGACCGCAATTGTTTGTCCCCTCTTTTTGATATCTTTTCTCGTTGATTGATAATTTAAATTTTTTCATATAACGTACAAATTCCGGCGGGGGGTGCGAACCAGTGCTGTCGAAATAGTATACTGATGAGCCGAGTTTCTTATAGCAGACCCAATGTGTTCCTTTTCCGGTGTTCGGATCCAAATTAAATATAGCGCGTTCGTTTTTCAAAGGTTTACGCGGGAATTCGTTTAGCATGAACACTCGTCTGAATGCTTGAACTTTGAACACTTTCGCCAACAGTTGTAAATCAAAATTGGTTAGTCTCTTTTGGGGTATAATTCGTTGAAAACGTTTAGCTTCTTCGTTCAACTTTATCGTGTTACCTCCTCCTATTCTTTTCGGGGTGGGGATGATTCGATACTCTCTCTTCTTCTTCGTCGTCTTCTTCTTCTTCTTCTTCTTCTCGTTTTCGTTAACGTGTTGTTCGTACGAGAACTCATAGCGGAATGAAAAATCTACTACTATGACACCCTCTTATATACCTACGTTACTGGATTTTTCCCAACTGTTGTGAGAGCTGTCGAAACCTAGCCACTTTACTAGAACTCTGTCACCTCTTTGTTTGATTATCTTCTCAACGAGGTAGGAATTGGGATATTTAGCGAGTTGTAGTTCTTCCTTATAAAAGCAACCTGCTATAGTCTCACCTTTGTCGTCTACTAAGTGATAGGTCACTGGTTTTGTCTTTCTAACGGTGGATATAGTAAAGAGTTCTGTTGACCATGATGGCTGATATCCTTTGGTGAACTGAGCTTTGTATTTTGATATTCTGACTCGGTCACCGATTTTATAATATTTTATAACCTTCGCTTTTGTTTCAATTTGTTTTCTCAAGTAAACGTCTCGAAGTACCTGTGATTCGATGTTCTTTCCTTTTACGTCTGCAGGCTTCATGTTTATAGTAGAGTGTTTTTTGTTATTGTAACCTCTAAGAAGAGATTCCAAAATGGATACCCACTTATAATTTCCTTGCAAGCTAAACCTTTTCCACATCGTGGATTTTAATGTGCGGTTGAATCTTTCCACTATCGAAGCTTTCATGTTACTATAAGTTGAATAGTGGTTTATATCGTAGGCTTTCATCAGGTTTTTAAATTTGGTATTGTAGAACTCTTTTCCGTTATCGGTTTGAAGGTTGCGAGGTTTCCTTTTCATCAAGACCTTCTCGAACGCCGTTCGCACATCGGATGCAGATTTACTTTTAAGGGGGACTGCCCAAGCGTATTTTGAAAAACAATCGATTACCGTGAGAATGTATTTATTTCCAGAATTGACTCTTGAATAGGGAATCACTTCAACCAAATCCGCTTGCCATAAGTCATCGATCCCTTTAAGTATAACGGGTCGTCGTTCGAAATTTCTTCTCGCTGGTTTGTGTAGCTCTCGTACGATCTGCTCTTTATGAGATGCCATAGTGAACTGAGAGGATTTTTTTTTTATGCGATTATACCCCCAGCTCGGAGGTGTTCCTCTATCCGACGTATCTCTCTTCTCTTATTAGTAATGTCACTGTCCTTAGATGAGAATAAAAGTTCTCTCAGTCTATCGACTAAACTATTAGGGTCTTCCTCGATTTTTGTGGCATTGCTACCACCTTTTTTCTTTGCCGATGGAGGATATAATTTTGAGATTACTCTACGATACTTGATAGAATTTTGTAAAACGTGAACCGGGGCGGTTGGACTGTAATTCTTTTTATGAGCGCTAGAGTATTCTAAAATTTTCATGTATTGTTTATTGTCCCAAAGGCTAACAAGATCATTATCGGGATTTTTCATGAACATCAATTCAAAAAGACCAGCCGTGCCGTAGATTTCATCATCTTCGATAAATATAACATCTCCAATAATATCTATAATCGAATTACCAATGACGAATTTTTTATTAACGGGATCGTAAGCTACACCGTAGACCATGTCGAGGTCCTTAATATTATTTTCTAATAGCATTTTGACATATTGTGAAGCTAACGGACCGGCTTGCTTCAGACACTCTTCCTCTTCTCCAAGACTTGTGGTCTGTTCAGGTTCGTGCTGTTGTTGTTGTATTAGAGCGCATGCTCCTTCTTGATCCTCATCATCTCGGTTATCTCCAGTATCGTCAACAGCTATAACTGTACCCGAGTCCGAAGATGAATCACCTTCAATCGATGTTTGAGGAGCGGGCTCTCGCTCGAAGTCAATCAAAGGGGTCCCCTTAGAATCAGCATCAATCTCAAGAGGTGAATCCGTTTTGAAGAGTTCTTTAAGAATGGATTTCTTAGGATTGGTAGAGGTTTCGTTTTTCGGTGTATACAGCTGTGGAGGTAACGGTGTCTTCATAAGTTCAGTAGATGACGATGATGATTTTTTCAACCATCCTATCGATGCGGGCGATGAATGGTTCGTTTCTTGTTTGATTAGAGACGCTCCGAGTTTGTCTAACCGGCTGGTGATGGGCTTATATTTAATCTTAAAATATTCATCGACTTCCTCTCGATGCCGTTTTAATGATTTGCATTTTTTACGGATAGCTTCTCTAGTTTCAATTATTTTGCGAGTGATCGCCTCGGATGATGTTGATTGCTCCATGTCAACGAGCAGACTGAGTCGAACGAGCGAACTCAAGGTATTATATACGCTTCGAACCCTTTTCGATACCTACCGTTGATGATTTCTCTGTCTTTGTCTATGATAATAAAGGCATATTTGTCACTTTTCCAACACCAATGACACATATCTCTGAACGTCTTAAAATCCATATCGGAATTAACGTGATCATCATAGATCCGTCTTAGATTAAGCTCGTCTTGTCTAAAAAGCATGAGTAGATTCGCGTTTTCTCGAATTAAATGTTTCGGAATTCTCGTATAACTCTGACTCAAGTAGAATGTATCGATACCGTTGTGCCGTCCCATACAAAAAAACTCTCGAATGTTGTGTTGCTTATCACAGACGACGTCATCAAAAATGAAAACGGAATTTGTTAGTACTTCCTTCGGCGAAGGTACATTACGGTTATCATCAAATCGAAAGAAACCTATATCCTTTAAAGGTTCCAAAATTCGCTTCAACTCCCTATACTTGGGCTGATGCAAAGATTTAGTAAATAAATAAATATTTTCAAATTTTAAACCATTCGGATCGTAAATCAGGCTAAGCAGAAGGTTAGTTTTTCCACTATTCGATGGACCACAAATAAGACACCTTATTGAATCGGGCAATAAAGTACCATGTCTCGAAGCTTTAGCTTCATTTGAGCGGGATCCTCCATCCAAATTTACGATGCTGAGCGTTTCGTGTTGCTTCACCAGACGCATGTTTAAGAATGACGGCTTTCGTTTCATGAACCTCCTTATATAGGTTACCTACGCCCGCCTTCGGTATGATCTCAAAAAAAAAAGATGGAGACTGCTCGAAAAAAATTTTAAATTATTTAGGTGCAAAATTATCTTTTCTGTTTGACTTTTTCGTCTTCTTGGAATGATACTCCACCTGCTCTCTACGTTTTCCTAATTATTCTGAGAATAATAATCCTCCGTTTTCGGTCTTATTAGATTTTGATTTTTTTTTAATTAACTACATCATATTCTGAGTATTTTGTCTGAATCGAATTTAAGATTATCCCCACTTCAACCCCTGCTGGAAAAATTTTTTATAAAAATATAAAGGCAAAATCGAGTCTATCTCATTTCGAGTCTAACATCTGAGGTGATCACATCGTCAATACCTAATCATGTTTTCTTGCAACAAGTGTGGATTATTATTTTCGAATAAAGCTTTTATGCTTAAGCATAAAGTTTCATGTGTCGGTCATTCTTCTCAAAGTATTATTATTTGTGAAAAGTGTCAAAAAGTTTTTTCGCGGGTGGATGCGTTACGTCGTCATAAACGAAGCAGTTGTCTGCCATCAACGTCTCGTCAACGTTCCTCACCATCAACGGAGACCCCATCTACGTCTCGTCAACGTTCCTCACCATCAACGGAGACGTCCGAAGACGAAATGGTTAAAATTCTTCAAAGAGTTTGTTCAAAGTGCGGGAAGGACTATCCATCGGATAAAAAACGATTTCTCCACGAGAAAAACTGTCAAGGTAAAAATATCGAACCGAATGTAGAAGCCCTTTTATCTTTACCCCCAAGAGAAATAATAATTGAGTACGAAACAGCATTTTCGGGGCGGCTTAAATCTTTTTGGCTTCGTTCTGATAAAAAAAACTGTAAATTTTTAGATACTTTCTTAAGCAACGTTTCAAACGCGGTGACGACAAAAATAAATGAACTTTTAAGAGAGTTTACGGCTATGAGGGTAAATTTTTGGGCGGACTGCGTCTATTCGAATGTAAACGAGGAGGATAAGAGATTTTCGCTTAAAACAAAAAACGAGGAGATCTTTTTTGAAACGGATTTGAATGCTTTTGTCACAAAATCTTTTGATAAGCTAAAAAGCGAAGCTGAAGACTTACAAACGAAAAATAGCGGATGGGTTTTTGTACGTGTCGAAGGTCTTCGTCTCCGAATAAACAAATATAACCCGTTAATGGCCTCATCGTATGTTGCACTCCCCCGCGTTATTAAACAAAGAAAAGCCTGTATAAACGTAAATAATAGTAATGATTCGGAGTGTTTCCGATACAGTGTTCTTTGTAAGCTCGTAACAAACGGACATCCGGAAAGGGTCAGCTCATACACATATCTTGAGCACTCATATGATTTTTCGATGCTCTCGTACCCAGTTCGCATAAAAGAAATTTCCAAATTCGAACGAGTAAACAATATTTCTATCAACGTCTTCGGACTAACTGAAAATAAAAAGATTTACCCCCTCAAAGTGGTTAAAAACGAAAAGGATGACCATCGAGATTTACTACTCATATCGACGGATGAAACAAATCATTACGTTTACATTATCGATTTTCCTAGATTGATCACTCGTCAGTTAAATGCTCACGAACATCGTATTGAAATCTGTAAAAGATGTTTTTGTCACTTTTACAATGGGAGTCGCCCGCTCTAGAAAAAATAGAGAAACATAAAGAACTATGCGATAAAAATGAAACTGCTAAAATCGAGCTCCCGTTGAAAAAACCGTACATTAAATTCGAAGAAGTTGAAAGAACTTTACGAGTTCCATTCGTCGCGTATGCTGATTTTGAGTCAATATTAAAACCCATGTCCGAAGAAGAAGAAGATGAAACTGTCAGGACAAGAAAAATTAATCAACACATACCAATGAGCTTTTGTGTTTACCTTAAAATTGCCGACGAGGTAAAAAGTGCTGTTCAAAACCTTTTGCCGAATGATCCATATTTATATCGAGGAATGGACGCACCCAAAAAGTTCATGGAATACTTAAAAATGATAGCCGAAAAAATTGATGAAATTTACAATAATAACATCCCCATGGAAACCGTTTCTTTACAAGATGTGTATCTAGCTCCGACTTGTCATTTATGTGAAAAGACATTTGAGATTGAGGAGATAAAAGTAAATGACCACTGTCATATTACGGGGAAATTTAGAGGGCTTGCCCATCAAGAATGCAATTTAAGAGCGACTAATCCCAAATTCTTCCCAGTGTTCATCCACAATTTGAGTGGCTATGACGGTCATTTTATAATCCCTGAATTAAGTTATGACCAGGAAGACGTAGAAATTATTCCGACGAGTGAGGAGAGGGTCATCTCTTTTTCAAAAGTGATTAGCAAAACTATGAAAATAAGATTTTTAGACTCGTTTAAATTTTTGTCATCAAGTCTTGCCACCCTTGCGAGTAATCTACCACATTTCAAAGAGATTCATAATTTTTTTCCAAGACTCAATAATGATGTGACCTTCTTATTACATCAGAAAGGAGTATTTCCCTACGAATATGTCGACAGTTGGGAGAAACTTGAAGAAAAATCGCTACCACCTAAAGAAAAATTTTTCAGCCGCCTTTCTAACGCCAACATTTCCGATTTGGAGTATCTACATGCTAAAAAAGTATGGAGCGCTTTTGAATGCGGTAATCTAGGGGAGTATAGCGATCTGTACTTAAAAACAGACGTCGCTCTTTTGACTGACGTCTTTGAAAATTTTCGTGAGATAACAATGAAGAGTCACAAACTAGATCCGGCCCATTTTTTTACAACGCCTGGGATGACGTGGAGCGCCATGCTACGGTTCACCGGTGTCACGCTCGATTTATTAACAGACTACGAAATGATTATGATGATTGAGAGTGGTGAGTATTAATACTTCTCGTATTTTGTTCATTTTTTTTATATATTTTTTTTTTTACAGGAGTTCGCGGCGGTATTTGCCAGGTCTCACATCGCTACGCTCAGGCGAACAATAAGTACATGGCAGATGATTTCGATTCGACGAAAGAAACATCATTCATAGTTTACGTAGACTGTAATAATCTGTATGGTTTGGCGATGACTCAACCGCTCCCCTACGGAGGATTTGAATGGGTTGAGGACCCGAATCGTTTTACCGAACGAGAGATATTATCCATCGATGATTTCGGAGCTGAAGGTAAAAAATAAATTAACCTTAATGCATAATTTTTTTTATTCTTTCTCCTTTTAGGATACATTTTTGACGTGAACCTAAAATATCCCGAAGAGCTACACGACCGTCATAACGACCTACCATTTTTGGCGGAACGGATCACAACCCACAGCGGACAAGAAAAACTGGTGCTACACTTTGAAGAGAAAAAAAACTATGTCGTTCACTATCGATCTTTAAAACAGGCCCTTCAAAAAGGCATTTCCCTTACTAAAGTCAATCGTATTATTAAATTCCAACAATCATCCTGGTTAGCCCCTTATATTGATTACAATACTGATTTAAGAAAAAAAGCTAACAATGAATTTGAACGGGATCAAACTAAATTATATAACAATGCTGTATACGGAAAAACAATGGAAAATATTAGGAAAAGAGTTCATATGAAGCTAGTTGTTGATCCTCAGAAGATTGAAAAATGTATTTCTCGTCCACACTTTGTTGATAGAACGATTTATAACGAAAATTTAGCTTTGATCAAATTCGCAAAGAAAAAATTAGTGTTCAACAAGCCCATTTATGTCGGAATGTCAATTTTAGATATATCTAAACTGCAAATGTATAACTTTCATTATGATGTAATTTTAGAAAACTATGAGGCTGAGAAGGTAAAGCTTTTATATATGGATACTGACTCTTTTATTTACAAAATTGTAACGAATGACGTGTACGAAGACATGTTCATAATGAGGGACCATTTTGATTTTTCGAATTACCCCGTTTCCCACAAATGTCACTCCAATGTAAACAAAAAGATTTTGGGGAAGTTCAAAGATGAGATGGGAGGAAAAGTTGTAGAAGCTTTTGTAGGCTTAAGGGCAAAAATGTATGCGATCAAAATTTTTAAAAATCCTGTTGAGATCAAAAAATTGAAAGGTGTGAAAAGGAATGTTGTAGATCAAGAAATCACATTTGACGATTATTTCAATTGTTTAAAAAATTGTATTTCATACACTAATAAGATGTCATTCATAAGATCTTATGAACACAAAATTTATACTTTAAATATTGAGAAGAAGACGTTGTCAGGAAATGACGACAAAAGAATAATTTTGTCCGATGGAGTGTCGACGTTGGCGATTGGACATCAAAAAAGTAAGAAATGAAATGTTTTGTTTTTATTTTAAAAAAAATTATTATTATAAAAATATAAGTTTTTTTAAAAAGTTTCAATAGTTTTATTTTATTTATTATTAATCAACGAACTTGTTTGTGCAAGTTTGTTAAAAATGTCGAAAGTTGTTTTGCTCATCACTTTTTAAATGTAAGTTTCCAACTTTGAAAAAGCGAATATTCAAAAAACGGCGGAGATATGTCTGTTTGAAAATTTAATTGAAGTGCTGCGGGCGAACCAAGGTTGCGATTTTCACAAAATTGGAACCAAAAACTTGAATTGTAATTTTAATAAACTTGGCTATCTTAAAAAAAAGAAAGTCCTGTCTTAGATTTCTAGAGTTGTTGTGTAGCCATCGGATTAGCAAAAAATTTTCACCAAATATTCCTTTTGTCATTAGCTAGCGCTGGTGTAAGTTAAAATCCGAAATTCGCAAAAATGTGGGAGATATGATGAAATGATGCGCTACGGCCGAACTACTGTTCCGATTTTGACGAAATGTGGACAGAAGGACTCCAGATGTAAACCCGAAAACAATATCAAAAAATGTTTTTTTTTTTTTGGTCATCAGTTTTAGAATGTTTAGAGTTGGTAACCTACCCAGCGACGGGACCGTCTCAACCCCGCCCTCAAACTCACAAGACGGTCCCTACCACCTGGGGTAGAAACGGCATTCCTTCTCCACCACCACCACCTGGGGTAGAAACGGCATTTTTTATCTACTAATATAGATTACACACCCTTTTTTAGGGACAAGGACGTATGGCACGGACAATATTTAATGGCTTCTTAAACCTTCTTGGTCTAGCTCTAATTATGGACTCTTGTATTGTCTCTTTTGCTAATCTAAGTGGGGGTATCCCCTCTTATTAACATTCTTTCATAATTTATATTATTTTATCCAAATATCCCTACATCATCCCCTCTCCGGTGCAAAAAAAATTTTTTGATAATGATAAAGAAAAAAATTTTTTTTTGTTTACATATTCTTGTTTACATATTTTACCGGAAGGATGATCTACAAATTATTGAACAATTAAAAGGTTTTTACATTTTGTTTTCTTTCTCCTGACCGATGCTTTGAAACTCGAGCCTCTTCGGGGTGGCGCTTTCATTTCAAAACATGCGATTCTTGAGAATCTGAATTTTACAATAATTTAAAAAAAAAATTTTTCCTATTTTCCATTATACAATCTTCTTCTTTTCTTTTTTTTGTTTATGTATTTACATTTCCAGATTTTTACAATTTCACTTAAAACTCTTATTGTTCGTTTTTACTAAGTGGTGAAAAGTTTTCTTCATGCTGTGAAGTTCATCGTGGCGGCGTTCTATGTATGGGTGCTGGTGCCTTCCATCCCGCAATCGGGCGCTCGTCACGGCTGCTGCCAGGCGGATGACCTTGTACGTTCACCTTGTACTGATAGAACCATGCTGAATACTGTGCCAGTACACAGGTAGATTCGAACTTCCCTCTTGCGCGCGTTGCACGGACTTGGGTGTTCCTCGTTCGCTGTTACGATAGCCAGGTTTTTGAGGTTGAACGTGGCTGTTTCTGTCGAATTTTTTTTGTATCAGTATGAAGCATCTGGTTTGAGGGGCTTCGTGTTTTTCATTTTGACTTTTCCAGGTTAAAGCAAAAAAAAACGTAAAACAAAAACAAAACCTTTTTGTACAAAGTTGTTTGGACCGGCGCTTCTGACTGGGTTCACCGTTGCTTCTGACTGGGTTCACCGTTGCTTCCTTTGCCATTAGGTAGATCTCAGCTTCTAGTTGTTGTCATTCCTTGCCTGTTGCCTTTGAGTTTTCATCGTGGACGTCCTCTTAAATAGCTTTGCTTCTTCTTAATGGGGACCACCAACATTGTTCGATGATGACACCCGCACCTTTGCACTGAACTTTTATTTTATTTTTTTTTCTTCACTTTTTTTTTTTTTTTTTTTTTTTTTTTTTTTTTTTTTACAATCCCCTTTGTTTTACAATTTTACTTACTGCTAAAAAAAATTTACAATAATATTATTTGACCTAATTTGTCCATACGTCCAGTCCACATATTTTTACCAACATTTTATATTTATATTTTTTTTCTTTATTTATAATAATAGATTTTATGATTAGATAGGTATGTTGGATATTTTATACAATAATCTGTCTGAAAAGAGGTATTTCTTTACCAATTTTTTTTTATACAATTTCCCATATTTCTATCATATTTAACCAAAAAAAAATATTTTAACCTACTTTTCAGTTTTAATTTAGACTCAAAAAAAAAATTTTTTCAAATTATTTTGCTAACACCTATTTTTTTCTTGACCTCGTTTTACGAAATCACTAATCAATTATGTAACATACAGAAAAGAAAATTTTAGATTATGATTTAACAATTTCATTTACCCATTTAGGTATTCAATAATAGACTAACAAATCGAAACTACCTTTCTACATTGAAAAATATGCTATTGGAACTTTAACCCTTTAGTAAAATATAGTTCTTATAATTTAACCCTGTTTAATATCCATGAATTGTTACTATTTTATTTTTTTTTTTTTTTCATTTATTTATTTATTATTTATTTTTTTTGTAATATTATATATTTATTTAACCATCAAGTACATTAATTCTACCCAAGTTTAAATATTTGATTAATATCTATCAATTAAGTTAATAACTAAAAAAATTTTTTTTGAATAACATATAACTTCTAACCAATTATTTTAACCCGAGTTTAAGCTTTTAATCAACAATTATTTATCAATTAAGTTACTGACTAATTTAAAAAAAATTTTTTTTTTTTTTTTTTTTTTTTTTTTTTTATTTTTTTTTTGCAATTTATTTTTTATATAGATAGTTGTTATTAATTAATTAAATTTTTTTTTTTTCAATTATTTCTAGCCAATTATTTCTATGATTTTTTTTTTTTTTTTTTTTCTTTCTTTTTTTTTTTTTTTTTTTTTTTTTTTTTTTTTTTTTTTTTTTTTTTTTTTTTTTTTTTTTTTTTTTTTTTTTTTTTTTTTTTTTTTTTTTTTTTTTTTTTAAACGGCAGCACTCTTTTGGACCGGCACTTGGAACTTGAAACCCTATTGCTTAATTTTCAGCACTAAAAATTTTGAAGGAATCACCTATTTACCTCCTAGCGGTATTAAACAATTTTTTTTCTTTTTTTTTTTTATTTATTATTTATTGAGTATTACTTTGCTTAATAAAATCCCTATGTTTTTTTTTTTTTTTGCTTATATGGCGTAATTTATATCACGATTTCTTGGCCTTAAGACCATTGTATGCCTCTGATTTTCTTGTTCTCGTCCTCCATAACTACTTCCTCTTGCGATCTAGGAACGCGGTAGCGTCCGCCCCGCCAAGCAAAACCCGACCCGATTCCGATATTCTTCGGGTTCTGTGTCTGTCGTCACATTCTTCAGTGTGTCAGAGCTTCCTCTGTTGCCGGTGATCTTAAGTTGCTATTTTTACTCTAGATAAATGAACGACTCTTTTCTTCCGTTTTTGTTTATTTCAATATTTGGTCACTTATGATTCTCAATACTTCATATGGCCTTCAAACTTGTTTTTTGTTTCTTCTTCCCCTATTGTGCAATATTCTGAAATCGGAGTAAATTTAAGTATAGGGAAATGCTTTGGGATTTTTACTGGGGTACCTCGTATTGACGAACTGTGTTATTACTTCGTTGTTTTGTCCTATTTCGACTACTGCATTCGCTAGGTATAACCCTTGGGGTAAATTTTCGTGTGGTTCAACTAAATACTGCCCTTTAATTTTTTGTTCCGCATAAATATAAACTTTTGTCTTATTATTTTTCGTTCTGGGAAATTGAGATTGAATTTTTTGATGAAATTTGAGTTTGTTGACCGTCCCGTTTTCCAACGTGCGCTACTTTAGTATCCCCTCGTTCTTTTGCTGACTAATGGAATGTGCAATCCTTTTTCACCGCCTAATATTAATTTCTTTGATTTAAAATTTAATATCGCTTCATAATTCTCGAAAAAATCCATTCCTAAAACTATGTCAAATGTTGACGGAAAATCGGCTACTACGAAACTTGTTTTACCTTTTCTTTGCTATTGTTGATACTTATTTCAGTCTCTATTTGTCCTTGGACCTTTAAGCTATCTCCTGAAATACTTCTTAATGATACTTCACATGGTTCTAATTTATGTTTTGCAAATATTTCTTTTAATAATGTGATACAAGCCCCCGTATCTAACAAAATCCTAACTGGAATTTCTTCGTTATTTAAGTAAATTTTTCCGGGCACGACTAAGTCTTTTGCTAATTTTAAAAGTGCATAAATGTCCGCGACGATTATTCCTTCTTTTTTTTCCATACGGTTTTTCAATTTTTCCTTCGTCATTATTTGAGGGTTTGCTTCCTCTTTTATGCTGATTTCTTGAGCTTCTTTGCTTGTTTTTGCCTTGCTTTTTCTTGACTTGCTTTGTCCGCTTGACTTCGTTTTTTATTGTTTCTCTTCCGAAACTTGCGGAAGGTGCTCAATTTCTTTGATTTGTTCGTATGACGGACTTTGCGTTTCCAATGGCTCCGCCCATCGGAAGTGTTTTGCGTTGTTTTCATTTTTCTTTTTCTTCGTTTTGTCCAGTTCCTTTTCCGTGTTGTTTATCAGGGCCCCGTCGTTTTCCAACGAAGGCCCGTTTATTCGTTTGGGTGGTCGTTTTGTCTTCTGTTACCTCTAATTTGTAACATTGAGGCGCCGCATGCCCGTAATTTTCGCACTGGCACATTATTCTTTCCCTCTGTTCCTGTTCGGGGATGAATCACGACTTCCATTGTTTGATTGATCTCTGGCTGATTCTCTCGACTTTTTATGGGACAATCCCTTGCCCAGTGATATTGTCCATCGAGTCCGTCTTTTTCACAAGTCCAGCACGGACTTGGGGGCTTTCTGTACCCTCTCATTGGCCTTGGCGACCTGTTTTGAATTTGATGCTCCACAGTCGTTTGTGTAGCGCGTGAAGTCCGGCGCCCTTGATACGGCGAATTCCTCCCGTTGATTGGCCTGTATGCCGTTTTTTCTCGTGCTGGGGCGTTCTCGACGGGTTTTCTCTTTTAGGGGACGTTTCCCTGGCCTGGGGTTTTCGTCCAGCTTTCTCTTCTCTTTGTGGACGTGGAATACGCTTCCGGCTTCTGGTCCGAACTTCGCGATGGCTAACGCGCTTCTACCGCCTTCTCAATCGTTCTCGGTATGTTGGCTCTCATCAGGTTTCTTATGTATGGGTCGACTCCTTTACGAACACTTCCACCGCCAAATGTCCAACGCGTCTTCGACGAACTTTGCGGGTTCGTTCTGGCCACGTTTAGCGCCTCAGCTTTTAATTTTGAGATGGCGTCCCCAAACTTTTGGATATCTTTATCCTCTGTCATTACCGCCTCGATTGCCCTTAATAATTTCGCCGGGTGCTTAGCGTCTCGGAACCTGTTGATTAGCCATGTTTTTAACTCATCGTAAGACGGTTCTCGTCCTATTTCGGATCGTTTTGTTTCTATTACTGACTTCGCTCTCCTTCCAGTGTGAATCTGACGGCCAATGCTTTGTTTCTTGCGTCCAGCCAATTATGTTTGCGGCTATTTCTATTTGTTCGATGTAATCTGCGATATTTTTGGTTCTGAAGTTCCGTCGAACTTCGGGAGGTGTAGATGGCTTGCAGATCACCGAATGGGACTGTCCATAAACAGCATTTACTTTTTCGATCTGTACTGGCATACGTGTTGTGTGGGGTCGAGGTGTGCAGTCTTTGTTTCCTTTCTAGGCTCTCTCTTTGTTCTTTTTCCCGTTTCCAATTCTGTTTCACCTGGTTCCAGCTCTCGCAGGGCTTCTGCGTGTTGGTTCTTAGTGCCTTATATTGGTCGTCTTTTCTTCAATGAACTGGCGACCGGTACGTTCTTGTTGTCGTATTGTATCACTGGTTCCTGGAGATGTGGAAAAAAAAGTTCTTTGAAACTTCTTGAGCGTGTTTTTTCTCGCCCGTTCTTCTCCTTTTTCTGACTCTTTTTAGGAATCGCTCCAGCCCCTTGTTGCTGCAATTCTTCGTCGCTGCCGCCTCGAAACGATTCTTCCGGAGACGATGATCGCCTTTCGGTGGTTTTGCTGGTATTTGATTCGGAGAATGAGTTACGCCGTGGATGTTTGTGTATACGTCGTCTTCTAAATACAGACTTTCTGTGGAGGAGTATTGCGCCATATGCTTTTTCTTTTCTCTTTTGCGATTTCGCCTGGTATTTCAGTTTTTTTTCTTCAAAAGCCCTACTCTCCTGACCAACGCGTTTCTTTTCCTAAATACGAACCCCGTGTTTTTTCAAAAATTTAATTAATTCGGCTTTTTGTCCACTTGCCGTAACTTTTCTCTATTTTTTTCCCGTATTGAATTCAAATTTGACTATTATGAAAAGAGACGTTATTGTT
>JACGAQ010002413.1:0-41625 GCA_014119065.1 Orius insidiosus
AAAATGCACCTCGTATCCCACTGTGGTTTTATCACCCATAAATAAATAAAATCAAACTTTTTGGTAATTTCACGTGAATAAATTTTGTAAAGGCTATTAACGTTTAGGAATGGACGAAGGTGAGTGATAGCCCTTTGATGTAATAATCACGGATTCCTGGATACGAACTATCTCATCTCGCGTTCCAATTCATCCAAAATCCATTCTCATCCCTTTATCAAATTAGCACGAAATCCATTGTGTCGTTTTAAACAATTTTTTTAAATGTATAAATTTCTGGCTTTTTTTTTATATTAGCGACACGATAAGGACATCAAGGGATGATTGATCGTTAAGTCTTGCGCACGTTCAGAAAACCGGGATTTGTGTTAAAACCTTTTCGGATTTTTACAAACTATTTCCAGACGTGAGAACCGAGTTGGAAATTGAAAAGCCTGAGAGAGAAAAAAAAAACTTTTTTTTAGCAATTAATCACCGGAATCCGTAGACGAGTTAACCCCGGAAAAAATAAGACGGTTTAAAAATTTTTGAACAAAAAAAAATTAGTTATTAAAGGGGTTGAAACTTTAACACTCCTTCCCCCTCTTCTACTAATCTATTTGGGATTATGCAGAGCTTTTGGGGATTGCCATTGATGAATAGCTTTTTCTGTTTTTGCCTCCTCTAGGACTATCAATTATTGTCAAAATCCATGAGTTTCGGGACTTCTAGAAACTCCACAAGGATTTAATTTTAGCTGTGGCCAATCATAATTTTCAAGTATTGTCGGAAATAATCTTAAGACCTTATTTCTATTTCAAGCTTATCAGTAAGATCGTCTACGGCAGTGATTCTCAACGGGGGGCGATCGCCCCCCTGGGGCGCTGAGGCATAACTGTGGGGCGTCATGTAAAATTTGGGTGATAGGGGAGAAATGGCTAAGTGGCTAGCCATGGAGGCGTTAGCGTGAGTCCTTTTTTTTTTAATTTTTATTGCCGCCCGTTAAGTAAAGGGCAAACCTTAACCGCCCGTTAAAAAATTTAACCGGCCCTTAAGTAAAGGCAAAAAACCGCCCGTTAAGTAAAGGCAAAAAACCGCCCGTTAAGGGGATATGAGGTTTTAAGTTGGTTGCTTTGTACATATTTCGTTGTGAGTAACGGTTTTCGGTTTTTCCCTTCTATCTTGGAAACCGTCGCTCAAAACGAAAAAATGTCTTAAGTAAAAGTTGTAGCTACAAAAATTTACTACATAAAATATTTATTATTTTTTTCCGTCAGAATATTTTAGGAGATATGAAGGTTTTAAGTTTTCAGACAGGCTCTGTAGGATTATTAGTTTTAACCTCATAGGTAACTCCTTAAATATTGCTCTTACGCAAATAATAAATAAAGAAATTTTTGTAGGAAATCTTTGTACCTATAACTTTTACTTAGAACATTTTTTCGTTTTGAGCGACGGTTTCCGAGATAGAAGGGAAAAACCGAAAACCGTTGCTCACAACGAAAAATTTGCAAAGCAACTCACTTAAGAACCCTCATATCTCCTTAAGTATTGCTCTGACAAAAAACCAATGAGGTCTGTTTTGTAGGAAATTTTTGTAGCTACGACGTTTACTTAGAACGTTTTTTCGTTTTGAGCGACGGTTTCCGAGATAGAAGAGAAAAACCGAAAACCGTTGTTAACAACGAATAATTTGCGAAGCAACCATTTTAAATACTTCCATATCTCCTAAAGTATTGCTCTGACGGAAAAAACTAATAAGATATTTTATGTAGTAAATTTTAGTACCTACAACTTTTACTTATGACATTTTTTCGTTTTGAGCGACGGTTTCCGAGATAGAAAGGAAAAACCGAAAACCGTTGTTAACAACGAAAAATTTGCAAAGCAACTTACTTAAAAACCATCATACCTCCTTAAGCCACCACTGTCTAGGATCTCTTCTTTACCCTAGTTCCATTCTTTCAACTTTTAAGCAATAAACACGCAAAACGTCGATCTTTGCTGCATTCTGACATTTGAAAATCACGAATTCAGCTTCTTTTTCGGAATAAGATTAACAAAGAAGTGTGGGCAAGATACTCGACGTCGGTAATAAAACGATGGTACCACGCACAAGTCACGTTATCTAACAACACGCGATCAACATTCACAATACTCTATTACCACACCGCTCTAACTGAAAAAAAAATCATAAAAAGTCCAAAAGAAAGGGAAAATAAAAGAGTAAATAATCGTTAGGCGTTCAAACATTGATGGAAGAGTCGTGAGGGAAAAAGGAAGGAGCGTCTTTTGATCTAAGAATCGAATTGGTTTTGTAAATGACCGGTTAAAAAGGGAGGTTTTTTTTTTGTTTTGTTTGAGTCGACTGTCGGGAGAAAGTGACGGGGACTCCTTTGTATTATCAACCTCCACCTGTCTCAATGTTAGCAGAATCAGGAATTTCTATTTGAATATCAAAGCGAATATAAAAAGAGGAAAAATAATTTCAAAAGGAAAAAAATTGATTTAGTCTTGAGGTTTTCCGGGTATCAAAACGCGTCCAGTTTTTCTCCAGGTTGTAGCGGCAGTTAACCGAGTCAATGTATCCGCCCAATTTGCCACCAGCCATTATTTTTTTGTCAGCTTATAACCTCAGAAAAAAAAGTTCCGGTTTGAAGAGCTTCCAACGATAACTTCCTCAAGGATACAGGAGGAGGAAGTATTAAGTAGGAGAACTAAATTTTTGTAAAAGTTGTGAAATAAATTTGGTGGGTATCGCAGTAAGTCTTGAGGAAGTTAGAAATTTTAGGTATTTTTTGTTGTTCGTTTTCTGTTTTTTGAAAAAAAAAAAATAAAAATTAAGTACCTAATAAATCGCCATTTTATTTCCGTTAAAAAATTCTTGAGGAATTTAAAAAAAAAAAAAAAAAAATTATTTTGAAAATTTTATATCAAGGTAGAAATTCAGTACGGTTAGCCAAAGAGAGGCCGCCCTCGAGCCGGCGAAGTGACTCACATTTCTGCCTAGAAAAATTATTAAGTAAAAAAATTTTGGAAAATTAAAATTTTAAAAACATGGAAAATTTTTAAATAATTCAAGGAATGTTTAGTGAAAATTTGGTGAAGATCGGACCAACAGTACGCCCACAGCGCTCATTTTAAATCTTTGAACAGTCATATCTCCGCCATTTTGAAAAATTTCGAAAAAAGCTCTCGTCATTTTCAAGATTTCTGTGAAAGGAAGCTTGTGTATAAATTTGGTGAAGATCGGATGAAAATTGCGGCCGTGAAGTGTTCCGGAAAAAGTGGCGACGGACGGCCGGACGGCCGGCACCACAGACAAAGTCAGGATCGGCAAAGATCACTTATCAGATTTATCCTACGGGGTCTGGAAGACCCTTTTCTAGTAACAGGGGGTCGGAGGGTATCACAGTAACTTCTTGAGGAAGTTAAAATGAGGTGGAGAAAATGCCGTCAGTCCCTTGAGTATATAAAGTACCTGAGTATATAAGTACCTGAGTATGTAAAGCACCCTGAGTATATAAAGCTACCTGAGTATATAAAGTACCGGAGTTTGTAAAGCATCCTGAGTATATAAAACTACCTGAGTATATAGAGCAACCTTAGTATAAAGCACCCTGATGTATCCAGAAAATTTCAATACAAAATACCTTGAGTATACAAAGTACCTGAGTATATAAAGAACCTGAGTATATAAAGTTCCTGAGTATGTAAAGCACCCTGAGTATATTAAGCTACCTGAGTATATAAAGTAGCTAAGTATGTAAAGCACCCTGAGTATATAAAGCTACCTGAGTAAATAAATCACCCTGATGTATCCAGAAAATTTCAATAAAATACCTTGAGTATACAAGTACCTGAGTATATAAAGTACCTGAGTATATAAAGTTCCTGAGTATGTAAAGCACCCTGAGTATGTAAAGCACCCTGAGTATATAAAGCTACCTGAGTATATAAATCACCCTGATGTATCCAGAAAATTACAATATAAAATACTGTACCTACCTTGAGTATACAAAGTACCTGAGTATATAAAGTTCCTGAGTATGTAAATCACCCTGATGTATCCAGAAATTTCAATATAAAATAAAATACCTTGAGTATACAAAGTACCTGAGTATATAAAGTACCTGAGTATATAAAGTTCCTGAGTATGTAAAGCACCCTGAGTATATAAAGCTACCTGAGTATATAAAGTACCTGAGTATGTAACACCCTGAGTATATAAAGCTACCTGAGTAAATAAATCACCCTGATGTATCCAGAAAATTTCAATATAAAATACCTTGAGTATACAAAGTACCTGAGTATATAAAGTACCTGAGTATATAAAGTTCCTGAGTATGTAAAGCACCCTGAGTATATTAAGCTACCTGAGTATATAAAGTAGCTAAGTATGTAAAGCACCCTGAGTATATAAAGCTACCTGAGTAAATAAATCACCCTGATGTATCCAGAAAATTTCAATATAAATACCTTGAGTATACAAAGTACCTGAGTATATAAAGTACCTGAGTATATAAAGTTCCTGAGTATGTAAAGCACCCTGAGTATGTAAAGCACCCTGAGTATATAAGCTACCTGAGTATAAATCACCCTGATGTATCCAGAAAATTACAATATAAAATACTGTACCTACCTTGAGTATACAAAGTACCTGAGTATATAAAGTTCCTGAGTATGTAAATCACCCTGATGTATCCAGAAAATTTCAATATAAAATAAATACCTTGAGTATACAAAGTACCTGAGTATATAAAGTACCTGAGTATATAAAGTTCCTGAGTATGTAAAGCACCCTGAGTATATAAAGCTACCTGAGTATATAAAGTACCTGAGTATGTAAAGCACCCTGAGTATATAAAGCTACCTGAGTAAATAAATCACCCTGATGTATCCAGAAAATTTCAATATAAAATACCTTGAGTATACAAAGTACCTGAGTATATAAAGTACCTGAGTATATAAAGTTCCTGAGTATGTAAAGCACCCTGAGTATGTAAGCACCCTGAGTATATAAAGCTACCTGAGTATATAAATCACCCTGATGTATCCAGAAAATTACAATATAAAATACTGTACCTTGAGTATACAAAGTACCTGAGTATATAAAGCACCTGAGTATATAAAGTTCCTGAGTATGTAAAGCACCCTGAGTATATAAAGCTACCTGAGTATATAAAGTACCTGAGTATGTAAAGCACCCAGAGTAAATAAAGCTACCTGAGTATATAAATCACCCTGATGTATCCAGAAAATTTCAATATAAAAAAATACCTTGAGTATACAAAGTACCTGAGTATATAAAGTACCTGAGTATATAAAGTTCCTGAGTATGTAAAGCACCCTGAGTATATAAAGCTACCTGAGTATATAAAGTACCTGAGTATGTAAAGCACCCTGAGTATATAAAGCTACCTGAGTATGTAAAGCACCCTGAGTATATAAAGCAACCTTAGTATATAAAGCACCCTGATGTATCCAGAAATTACAATATATAATACCTTGAGTATATGCAGTACCTGAGTATATAAAATACCTGAGTATGTACTGCACCCTGAGTATATAAAGCAACCTTAGTATATAAAGCACCCTGATGTATCCAGAAAACTACAATATAAAATACCTTGATTCGTAGTTTTTGGATGTAGTCGTTAAGTTACAAATTATTGCCGAGCTTTCGAAAATTTTATTATCATCTTTCGAAATTCAATTTAGAAAGCTCGGCAATAATTTGTATAACTTAATGACCATAACCCTGATACTTCCAAAACGAATAATTTTGGATGGTCGATAAAATTAATCTCAGAAAATACCTTGAGTATATAATACCTGAGTATGTAAAGCACCCTGAGTATATAAAGCAACCTTAGTATATAAAGCACCCTGATGTATCCAGAAAATTTCAACCTCACCTATTTGTCATGGAAAGAAAATACGTTATCTCCATTTATATCCAAAAGGAGTCAAATTGTTTCAAACGGGAAATTAGAGAACTACGAGAACTAATTAATTTTAGGCCGAACCATTACCGAGCGATTCTTTTGTTCTTCCATTTCCAAAGTGCAAACTTTATTCGCTTCTCTTCGATTTCAAACTTTAATTCAAAACTTTATTTCCATCCCAATAATAAAAGAAACTTTTTTCTAAAAGTATCTAACGATTGAAAAAAAAAAGCTAAAATTAAAAATATTTGGTCAAAAGGAAAACCCACTTTTAAAAGTGGGTCTAATTGCTGTTAAAACTCGAGTCGGAAAGTTTCCCCTATCGAGTTAGGAAAAGGGAAATTTTATTTTTTTTAAATCTATTTTCGAGCCCTTTAAGGGAAAAGGTAAATATTTGAATTGAATTGAATGACTATTATTTACGTTAGCACACCATTCGATTTGACCTCGGGTAGATTTTTGAAAGTTGGACCGGGGCGAGGGGAACCTTACAAACGATAAACAAGTTTTCCCTTCCCTTACGTCAATATTTACTCGGGCGATATTCCTCTTCCTACACTCCTTACCGCGATATCGTTTTATGTACCACTCATCCATCACTTTATCATTTCATGAAATAGGATGAGCCAGTTTTCAACGGAAAGTTACCTTCAGGCAATCAAATGAACTCCCTTACAAATTGAAATTGAAAGAAGGAAAAAAAAATCAGATCACTTTAACGGAGGTTCATAAATAAGGAATAAAGCCAGGGAAGGATTTTCTAGTAAATTTAAAACAAAAAATTTATTATACCTTCAAACGCTTGAATTTTGAATATTTATTATTTCATATCCCTTATAAATAATTAATAAAGCTTAAAAAGTTGGTTAAACCAAAAAACATCTTCGCGTCGTGGTAGGCCAAACGTTTAAAGGGTCAGTTATAATGGCATTTCATTTTTGAAATTTTGCTCCAATTTTGCGAGAAACTGTTGATTTTTTTAAATATTTTTCTTTTTCTTTGGCTTTATAATACATTTATTTACTTAAGTACAAATGAATTATCTCAAAATCAAAAAATGTAGTTTTCAAATAAGAATATGATAAAACGAGTTTGTATTTAAATTTATGAATGTTCAATAAAGGTAAAAGCAAAGAAAGTTGTTTTCCATCCACAATCAATGATTTGCAAATTGGGAGCAAATTCAAAAACTACGTTTTTTAGCTTCGTTTTTTTCGATTGTTTACCCTAGACTGCAGCACAATCAAAACGAAAAAAAGCCAACAGTTTCCTCGAAAAATTGGAGCAAAACTCCAAAGAAAAAAGGGTGTATTAAACGATGCTACAGGGTCATTAATTTTATTTTATTTTAAACGTCTGGTTATTAAAAAAAAGTTGTATTTCTGATGTAAAAGTTAAATCTATTTTAGGGAGGTCGGGTTTAAAAAAAAAAGAGGCGATCAAGTTAAACGACAATTGAATATTTAAACGACATCGATTTTGTAAATGATAAAACAGTAGACACTTCATCGCTTTTATTTCGATTCATGAATTTCAAAAGGATGTTCCCTCAACTTATTTTATGTCAACTCGTATCTCAAAACTCAAATGTTTGAAATTTTTAAAAATTAGAATCATCAGAGTGGTCAAAGTATTGGACTCATAAAGGTCTTTCCCACTAAGGAGAAAAAAAGGGAATTAAAACACCAGAAAGAAATTTTTTTAAGGTACACAGCTTCCCTTTGTAAATATGAGCCCTTCGGTAAATACGAAGGGAAAAATAATAATTTAAAAAAAATTTTTCAGAAAATCCAGAATACAAATAAAAATTAATTACAGTTATTAAAATTTAGAATTAGCTCTAAGAGCTCTCATTTCGATGAAAACAAACAATAATTTATTTTTCATAATATAAAAAAAAACCCCGGTGCCCGGGTGTGTGGCTAGAAACGGGAAAGCGGGGTCATGAACGAGGGAGGAAAGAGGGGTAAAGCGATAGCCCGAGTGGGAGAGACCCTTCAAATTCAGTCTGTGTCTCGCCGCCGCTTATAGAGGATCGAACACCCCGAGAATTAAATCGTGTGGATTCGATAATTTTTTTTTCCTCCAAAAATGAACGCGTAAAATTTTTTTTGAAAATTTATTTTTTTGTTTTGAGAATCTACAATGATTTTAAGATTCCTTCTAGTCTGCCATCTCATATTACCAGGTAGGATTTTCATGTTCAATTTCACCAAATTTAAAGCAAATTCGTTTTTATTTCAAGATCTCCTTTAAAAAATTCAATTTTAAGGAAGCCAATTTTTGGCCTTTTTATATAATTTACAAACTTATGTAAAAATAATTAATTTTTTTATCTTCTAACTTAAGTATGGGTTATAAAAATATTCCGGTTATAAATTTTGTTTGTTTTAACTTTTCTGTCTTTATCTCTCTAGGTAAGAAAATAGTTTGATACGAACTTATTCGCAGATATCAACTTTTTAAGTATTAATTTCCAAGAAATTTTAGACTTAAAAGTTTATAACTTTAGCCTTTATAAAAGAAAATATCTCATCTTCTATAAAAGCTAAAGATTTAAAGAAAAAGACATCAAAAAGGTGAAGTTTTAAAAATATGTTTTGTAATTAATTGTTACATTTTATACTAAAAGCTTTTTTAATATATCGCAATTGTTTTTGTTCCAAAGATATCCTCTTAGTACAGTATTTCATTGTTTTTCTTCCTCCTTTTTTCTTAAGTCCGCCATTGTTTTTCGAGGAAAATTGTCATTATTGTGATTTTCTTTTTGGTAATAAGGATGGATAAAGTACTATGTGTGACCTCACTTGGAAAGGATTGTCCTCCCCCCTCCTTTTCAGACACTTAATCATTTTAACAAACTTGGCACGGAAATGAACTCCTTCAGAATTGAAGCGTTTGATGATAAATCGCCTTTTCTTTAAATAGGAAGCCATAGAAAGGATATTTTCTTATTGTGATTTATATTATTTGAACCGTAAAATAGTAAGGGTTTTATTTTAAAAATCTTGACAAAGTACGTAATGACGTCACTATGATGTCACGATTTGGGAATACTTTTTATGAAATTGTTTTTCCTAAAGAGAGTTTTATTGTGTACACGTGTAAGGACGAAAACGATTTTTCTTTTTATTACTTTTTATTTCTTAGGAAAGTCGAGTTTTTATTTTCCGCATGAAGAAGACGCAGGAGGGGGAAAAAATGCGGGGCAGTCGAAAGCACAGTTGGTTTAATGACTCGAAGTCGGGTTATGCGTGGATCGTAATTTAGGGTTATCTGAGAATTGTTTAGGGCCCTACATAAACCCGATACCTCCTTTTCTTTCCGACCCTCCCGTTTCTCCCAATTCCCACCTTACATACGGGAAAAAAAATCACTTTTATTGACAAATTTTGGATAAAATATGAGTCTCTTAAAATAGTTTGGACTAGTTCAAAAACAAAGTAGTAATTACTAATTCTGTCAAAAACATACCTTTAGATAGAAGCCAACGGTTAGATCAAAAGATTGTAGTTAACATAGAGTTTATTATTTCTCTTTAAACAATCCAAAAGCTGTTTTTTATAGACATAACGCTTCTACGCTTTGCAATAGTTGGACAAAAGACAGGGGTCACTAACCCGTTTTAAAAGCTCCACTTGGCGGCAGAGAGATAATTTGAGGCGCTCCGGGTACGAAGGGCGAACTCGACAAAACGTAGTTTCGAGATATTCGCATTTTCTGTTAAGGGCGAACTCGACAGAAAAGTCACTCTCTGGAATTTTCGTGGCGAGATTTTAGATTTTATAGAATCATAGAGGAAAGGGTTTTTTAAAAATTTTCGAATATTTTTTTTCGATTATTTATTCACAAAATGTATAATATATTTTTTTTCGTGGCGGTGAGCTGTTCCAAGAGGAGTGGGGCTCCCGGAAAAGGAGTGGGGGTAGTGGACTAGGATACGAGTTCGCCCTTCGTACCCGCCCGGATATCGCAGTTAGAGCTTTGCCGCATATCGGTTCTTACGTATTTTAAAGGGGAAAAAAGGGCAAACTCAATATAAATATTACATGGGTGTATTGTTCAAAAGGTCTAGAATCTGAAAATGAAAAAAAAAAAAAATTGTCCGATGTCGAGTTCGCCCTTCGTACCCGCTCGGATATCGCAGTTAAAGCTTTGCCGCATATCGGTTTTTACGTATTTTAAAGGGAAAAAAGGGCAAACTCAATATAAAAATTACATGGGTTTATTCTTCAAAGGTCTAGAATCTGAAAATGAAAAAAAAAATTTTGTCCGATGTCGAGTTCGCCCTTCGTACCCGGAGCGCCTCATTTATTCTGCGTATATGAAGGCACTGAATGGCCATTTTGACCTATTTGGGTTTGATTAAGCCAAGATAAAAATCAGGTTTGAACGTTTTGGACCTGACGGTGCTGCGATCTGTTAATTTAGGAACTAACTAGCCTTGTTTTTGGAGACGCCTTAATGGTCTTTTCTTGTGGGAAGCGTATAAATTCAAGACTTATTAAGTGCTAAGGCGAAGTTAACTAGAGTGTTATAATCGCGAAAGTGAAATGTTGAGATTCTCCTCGTTTCTACTTAGCAATTCAATAGCGAGAACGTATTCTTATTCTACAGGGTCGTAATTAACAACAGGGCCTCCGCTCCCGACGGGTTTTTGTGTAAATACTCCTCTCGCGGAAGGGACGGTTTGCTCGGCCTGAAAGGGTTAAGGGGGTGCGGTGGGGATGAATGAGCGCTAATCCTGAGGAGAAGACGCGTCCCGAAGCAAAAAGACTTAACCACTGGTTTATCGTAAACCCAGAGGACAAAAGGCCACATATCCTCTGAAAATTTTAATCCATTACTCTCTTTTTTATTTGATTAGTGAAAAAAAAATTGAGGATAAAAATTGTAGAACATTTGTCACTGCTGGAAAGGTGGAAAACACAAGATTGGAGATAGGAACCCCTAGTCAAGAATCCTTTGGACGTAAAAATCTGAAAAAATCATGAATACGTGCCTTGTTCCTTAAAGCGTCTTCCTACCTCTTTATCTGAATTTCCCCCTTCTACATTCACAGGGGGAAGAAGAAGAAAAAAAGTTCGTTGTATAAATTTGTTATCGGCTCTGAATTCAGGAGGATTAATGTGAATTTTTTAACATTTTTTTTACTGTTGCCCTTTTGAGACTTTAGAGGAATACAAATTTTTAAACGTGTTGAAATTCTCCTTTTTTTTCTATCTCTGGCGCAATCAAGAGATTGAGGGTCCGAGAGGGATTTTTTTTCCTCGTGGATTGTGGCGAAAGGAATGCGGCCCTCCCCTTTCACGACGAAACACCCGATGAGATTCAATTCAAGAAATGCGCTTCGAAATAACAAGACTGTCTGCCGGCATTCTTCTATATTGCGAACGTACCTGCATCTCTGAAAATATCACGGAGAAGGGGAGAAACTCAGATTTAAACGAAAAAAACACCCTTTTTACAGGATTTTATGGAGTTATTTTTCGACCATTTTTCAATGTATATGAATGAGTTTGCGGGAAGGTAGAGGAGAACAACCGTCCCCCTTCTATGAATTTAGAATATTCACCTGGAGCCCTATTAGGCCGAAACCGGTCGTGAAATATTCCTATTTATTTTTCTCTCCTCCTCAGATCTAAACTAAATTTTTAAATAAGCCATTTTAACTTCCTTAAAGAAGTTATTGTGATACCCTCCACGTCGGTTTTTGGGGAAGGGTCTTCCAGTCCTCGGGGTCAATTCGAATATTGATCTTTACCGATCTCAACTTTGTCTGTGGTTCCAGCCGGCCGTCCGTAGCATTTTTTTTACTTACTTTACGGCCACAGTTTTCATCCGATTTTCACCAAATTTCTTTAGCCGGTGAAGAAGAATGTAACGAGGGGGATTTTTGAATTTCGAAGAAATGGCGGAGATATGTCTGTTTGAAATTTTAAAAAATTCGCTGCGGCCGAACAGTTAATCCGATTTTCACCAAATTTTCACCAATTACTCCTTATATTTTTAAAAATTTTTGGTGTAAAAAATTGCCACTTTATTATTATTATTTTTTTTAGTAGGGAGAAATTTCAGACTTCTACCATTACGAGAGGCACATCCATAGGCCAAAGAGCCCATTATTTCTACCTTGACACTTCGAAAAACCCCTCCTATATTGTTACTTCTCTTTATGGAACTTATCGTTGGTAGCTCTTCAAACAAGTCCTTTTTAAAAAAGAAACCCGAAAAATTTGTAAAAAAGAAAACTCGGAATTTAAAAAAAACTTCCCCCTCCGTTACACTTCCTCTCCATTATACTTCCCCCTCCTTCATATTTCCCCTCCCTTATACTTCCCCCTCCCTTATACTTCCCCTTCCTTATACTTCCCCTCCTTATACTTCCCCCTCCTTATACTACCCCCTCTGTTACACTTCCCCCTCTGTTATACTTCCCCCTCCTGTATTGTTACTTCTCTTTAAGGAAGTTTCGTTGGAAGCTCTTCAAACTAGTACTTTCTGTTCCGATCTTTGTTACTAAAGAAATATTTAAAACAAATAGTTTTTGAAGTCTTAAAAAGGGGGAATGATTTACTGAAGGCTTGAAGTATTGGGTCGGAAAAGGCGTATATCACTTAAATTGGGTATTTAAAGTAGCAATTTGTAAACTGAAGAAAAAGGAATTGTCAGCACCCTTTTCAAAGCCAGACGGACCGTTTGTTTTCATAAAAAAAAGAGAGTAGAAAAAAAGTCTACAAAAATTCTGTTTTGAAAAATAAAAGTTTCGAGTTAAAAAAGGGTGGTAAAAAGGGACGTCAAATCTACTTAAGGATTAAATATGCGAAATCCGTTTAAATTAAACACGAACTGTTTATCTTGTAAGAAAATTGAAATATAAGAAGTTTTAAAGTAAAAAAGTCGATAGTACCTCAAAGTGATCAGTTACGCACCGTAATGCGATTAGAAGTTATTTCAAATATAACTTCACCTCCAATCAATAGAGTTATCCTCTTTTGAAATAACAACGAACAAAAATGTTGATCTGTGGGAGCTTGAATCTTGATGGTTTGATGAAAATTTAGAAAGAGGGCGCCAAAGTTCCGAAATACATAATAAGTGTTCCGGAAAAGACGGCCGGCCGGCACCACAGACAAAGTTGAGATCGGTAAAGATCAATATTCGATTTGACCCTCCGGGGTCTGAAAGACCCTTCCCAAAAACCCGACGTCGAGGGTATCACAAAAAATAATTAAGGAAGTTATTGACTTCCTCAAAGAGAAGTTATCGTGATACACTCTATGTCATGGGTCTTCCGAAAAGATTCTTCCAAAGCCCCTAGTGCATTAGTGATTTTCCCGATCATAATATTGTCTGTGGAGCCGGCAGAATTTATGGCTGTTCATGACGGTTCCGAGTGGCCTGGCTAGGCGAAGACCTACCTTTTTTTCTACCTTGATACATAATATTTTTCCCCTAGTACAGAAAACAATCTAATTGCCCCACTTTGAGGAAGTCCCCGTAAAAACCAGCTGCAAACTAGGCCCCGTTAGCCTGTATGCTATCGAAATATTTTTTAAACAAAGAACTTGGAATTTTAGATTAAAAAATTTAACATAGAAGGGTTTCGACTGTAACGATTAAGCTTATATCGATTAAATTAAATGTTTATGTCACCTGGAAAAATGATGCAAAATGATTGTTTATAAAAAATTTCTAAATATAAAAGTGTCGCAATTTAGTCAGGGTTTTAAAAATAAATTAGTAAACAACACTGAGGGGATTTACCTCGGTTGGACCGGGTTCAATTCGGGCGATTCTTCATCTTCTGTTCGATCAGTTTCAATGTCGAGTGCGACGGAAGGTGGGCGTTCGCCGGCGTTTTCGACGCCACCGGACTCCCAGGCGGTCCTTGATCTCGGGCGGTCTTCTTCAGACGCGTTATCGTCCATGTCGCGGTTCGTACTGTTTATCCCTTGAGTTGAAAAGCCACCGGAGGGGAGGCGTTCAACCCCGGGGTGCTCCCGACGATCGATAACCGCCCGCGTACCGATACCCGTCATAACGGCGCAAGGCGTCCTTTTCAAGTTCAGCGAAAAAGATAATTTCAAACTCCTTACTTAAGGAGAAACAGGAAACTTATGAGAAGAGGACCGATAAGGCAGAGAGAAAATATTTTGCTTTAAAAATGACGCGGTTTCCAATTTGCATAGGATTTTGCTGGACGCAGAAAAAGTGGCTGTTCCTATAGAAAGATCTTTCAAATCGGACTGTTTTTTGATAATCCTACATCAGGAATTAGCTAGACAACGTAAAAAATTGGATAACGGCTGGAAAATGACCAAATTTTTGAAGTTTGAAATAGAGAAATTTGAAGAAAATTATACGAAAAAAAAAGAAAATTACAGTAGTGAATCCCTTTTTGGAAAGTGTCTCTAAAAAACCTTCATGGAGAGTATTACAGTAATGTCTTTTTAGAAAATTATTAAGTTACTGTGGGTACCGTCGTCAGATATTTTTTGAAAGTGTCCCACTACCAAAAAAACCGTACATGGAGGTAATACAATCCTCCTCTTTAAGAAAGTTCAAAAGTGATGTGGTACCCATCGTAGAAAGTTTCAGTGAAATAACCTCTGTTTAATGATGTAAAAAAGTTATTTGGTAGGTACCCTATAATTTAAACGTAATGGGTCTTTATGACCTAAGTATTTTTATTAGTTCAGCTCGCAAAGAGAAGTATTGTAATTTATCCGATTTTTGCCAAATCTTTTGTTTTACAACGACCTTGAAAATGATTTTTTTTCTTTCTTTATTTAAAATTAGCTCAAACTGATACTTAATACAATATTTATTTAAAGTCAATACTTACATAAAAAATGCAGAATGGAAGTAGGTAATTCGAAATTCGATTACTAGAAATTTATTTCTTTTCTTAAAAACACAGAATTTTGGTTCAAACTGTTTTTAAAAAATTTATGTATTTTAAATATTACGTTATAAAAATAAGATGAATTTTCTCTCTATAAAAATGAGGTCTAGGTCTCTTCGGAAGATGATAAAAAGAAAAGGTGGCCCACGGCCCAGATAATTTTTCAGAGGAGGAGACAGTAAATTTCGCAACTTTTTGAAAAGTCCTTCGACAATTTTATGGTCGTAAACGACATGCGGATGGCACGAAAGACCAACAAGATCGACAAATCTGATAAAACTACCGCCACACACGATCGGTTTAAAAATGTTATCGCTGGTTGAATTTATGAGAGAGAAAACTCAATTTTCACATGTTTTTAACGAACTTTTTCTTGAATTTGTGAGAGAGAAACCTCAGTTTTTGTATGATTTGAACTTTATTTGATTGACCAAACTGAAAAATAAAAATCTTTATTTTGGCACCAGGATTTCCGGAAGAGTAACTTCCACCATCCACAATACGCCTGAGCGCCTTCTTTAGGGATCAGTACGAAAATTTACTTTTCACGTAAGGAAAGAGTTCCGAGGGTACGGTAGGCGAATCGGCCGCCGAAACGAATTTGCCCAGAAACGCATGGAAATGGTTCTTTCGACCAAATAAAAAATTTTGAGTTGATTTATAGCCCCAGAAAATGTTTATAGAGGTCGATTTCGAAGGAAATGACGTTTTTTGGTCAAAATTTTTTAATTAACATCCGAGAAAAAAAAATTTGAAACTGGCAAGTCAAAGGTTAATTTAAATAAGGAAACATTCGCCAATGGTGCTTTAAGTAGGATAGTTTTTTTTCCAATTTTTTGACTTAGAATGCGTATAACTTTTGACCTGTAAGAGGTGCCACGAATTATTTTTTAGCTAGAAAGTAACTTATACAGAGTAAAATTTTTAATTTTTTTTTTTGATTTTTTTCTTAGTGGTGGGAAACCCTCAAAATCGCAAAAAACACAATTTTTGGGCCACGAAAAATCTGAAAAAATTCAGACAGCTCTTAGACCCTTTTAGGACCTCAAAAAAAATTACGAAAAAGGCATCAAAACCTGATTTTTTCCGAATTTTTAAAGGCTTACAATGCAAACTTTTAATTACGGCTAAAAAGCAAGCAATAAAAATAAAGAAAGAAAACCATGATTAAGTATTGAAAGAAAAAAATGATAATAAATATATCAAAAATCCTTTTTATATTACATATTTTAAATGTCATGTTTGTATGGTACGAGGCTGAAATCAATTATTAAAAAGCAACACTTATAGCCAAAAGAGCAAACAACTTTCGGGGAGAAGCTATTTCATTATTAAATTAACCTGCATGGAAGGCTAAAAAGAAAATGTCGGCGATATTAATAAATTATTGCATTTTCGGCTTAAGACATGCGAGTTTTACACGTAAACGAGATAATTACATAATCAAAAATCATTACGATAATTTAAAAAAAATCTGCTCGTTTATTCTTTACAAAATGGTATCTAATTAAACAGGGAAAATTGACCTTTTGGCGTTGTCAACGTGAAATTTATTCTGGGCACATTATTAATTTATGGTATCTTTTTTTTGAAATCGATAACCAGATTTACCTTGAATGGCTCATGCAAAATTAATAATGAAAAAAATAAATAAAATGAAAAAGTAATATAAAAAAATCGAGTACCAAATGTCTTCTTTTGTGGTAAAACTTACGTAATCATATAAAAAGGAAAGATCACGCAAGGTCAGAAATTAACAATTGAAGGAAAAGGGAAGGGGGGCTATGGAGTAATTTTCATAAAACTTGAGATTAAGGTGGACTTCAAACTTCAAAGTTAATGAAAAGTTGTGGGGATCCTTGATATAAATAATTTTAAATCAAATTTTAGAATCAAGGTAGAAACTAGTCTGGAGGTGGCCCCGAAGACAAGGAACAATTTGGGATGGAGAAGTATGAAGGAGGGGGAGTACGAATCAGGGGGAAGTATAAAGGAGGGGGGAGTATATAAGATGAGTAAGTGTAAAGGAGGGGGGAGTATGAGTCAGGAGGAAGTATAAAAGAGGGGAAAAATAATTTTAAGTATGTATTTAGACAAAGTTTCCTTTTATTTTAATTTATTATTTTTTCCTAAATTGTTTGAGAACAGCACAAAAATGTAAATGTAATATAATGTTAAAAAAACGCTTTCTAAAAAGTTCATTTTTTCGGCTCGTTTGACGAATTTATTTTAATTAATTACCCGTACGATGAAGGATAAAGGGTAGGGGGTGAAGCAATTCGCACTCACGCAGCGGAAAACCTGGGAAGGAAAAGCGTAATTTCTTTCATTTTAAACCAAGGTCTTCCCTAAAATCTCTACATGGAAGGCTTCAGATAAAAACGTGTTAAAATTAAGAAACAATTCGGAATTTCTGACGTAACGATTAGGTGACCACTTTCACAAATTTCAAGGTCGATAGAAATCTTCGGGATTTAAAATTTTTTTAAAAGGTCGAAAACAGAACATAAAACAAGTTTTTCTTCATTTTTTTCCTTTAATAAAAAAAATTTCCGTAAAAGCTTTTCTATAAAATGGGACATGGAGGCCGCATAGGGGACACAATAATTTTTGACTTAAAAAAAACTTTTAACACCAATGACGTCATCAATGTCTATTTCTTTTGTTCGGAATATTAGCTTGGACCTTATTTTTCGAACATCAAGAAACCTCGAGGCTCTTAAATGGCCTTTAGGAAACAATGAGAGCGACCAGGACGTGCCGAAAACAGGAAGTTTCCTAATATGTGATTAGGCCGTTTATTTTCGAGAAGTTAGGACAATTAGTACGATTTAGCATTCGCATTGCGTAATAATCGGGCTCAGGAACATCCATGAACGGGCAATAAAAAAAATCTCTCTTGGGCTCTTAATCTGAAGATAGCCCCGGCAGAAAACAGACGTATCTCTGCCATTTTTGTGAATTTGGGAAGATTCTGTTAAATTTGGTGAAAATTGGTTAAAAATTGTGGTCGAGATGCCGGCCGGAAAATAGGTGTGGGCGGTACTACAGACAACGGCGTGTAATAAGAAATTTTTGTTTCTTTGTTTCTTTATTTTTTTAGTAGGCAGATATTTTATGCTTCCACCCTTTGCGAGGGGGCATCTCTTGGGCAGGAAGCCCATTATTTCTACCTTGATACTGCTTTCTACCTTCGAAAGAAAAAAACTTCGACCCGGCTTTTTTTCGTCTTTGCCGCTAAAAAAAAAAAGCCTTTCCACCGATATTTTGCTAAAGAAACAAAAAACTTACATAGACAATCTAAAAATAAAAAATAAATAATAAAAATAAAAAACTGAACATTTTTTGGAAAAAAAAATTAGTCTAAATACTTGAAATTATTCTTCCTACATTGTAGTTCCCCCTCCTTGAACCCCCTCCTATATACTTCCCCCTAATTCATACTTCCCCCTCTTTCATACTTCCCCTACCTGATACTTCTCCCCCCATAAACTTTCCCCTCTCCTATATTGTTCCTTCTCTTTAAGGAAGTTTTCTTTGGAAGCTCTTCAAACTAGTACTTTTATTTATTATAAAATCCTATTCATGGCACACGTGGGAATTACACAAGCCGATTTAGTGTTTGCACAACACATTATATGGAGAAATGCTTTTGTCATTTTTCTTTAGAAAACTCTATTTTTGGATTATGTAAAATTTGTGTATTTCTTTGGCTAGGTATCAGGCGAACCATAAAAACCAGATAAGCGAGGGTAAAACAGTAACTTCTTAGAGGAAGTAAAAAATTTTATTAGATTGCTCTGGATTTACTTATCTGATCGAGAGAGTGAGACTTGAATGTCGAGTGCGGTTGAAAGGAGTCGGGAAGGGGGGAGATTCGGGGCGTGTACGGCCGGGGATCGGGAGTTGTGCAAGCGAAGACATCAGTGAAAGTTTTCACTTTCGTTCGCATCTGGTGCATTCCTGACTTGCCGAGACGTTTCCTTCTCCGACCAATCATTCCAGACGTTTTTCGTCTCCGCGGAGTCTCCTTGAATTTTAACTTCCTCAAAGAGAAGTTGTTGTGACACCCTCCATGTGATGTTCACTGGAAAAGGGTCTTCAGACCAGTCAGTCTTTCCTTTTGTTTGATGCGCTACGGCCATACTATAAGTCCGATATTCACCAAATTTACACCAAGTACTCCTTATGCTTAATCAAATTTATTGGGGAAAAAAAAACTAAAAAAATATAGTAGGGAGATTTGGGGTGCTCTCGCCCGTCTCGTGTGGATGACTGGGCGAAGACTTTCTTCTTTTCTACGTCAATGCTGAAAAAGTGTTTTCGATAGTAGGGACGAAAAATGATTAAACTGCGCTACCAAATGAAGCAAAAGAAAAGAGAAGTTGAGGTCTTATGAAAGGCCCTGGGAAGCAGGCCCCAACATCAACATTTTCTGAAAAGATATCGTAACACCCTGTATAAGGAAGATGGTCTTCGAGAGCCCTAGAGCTTTTTTTTTCCAAATTTGTCAAAATCGCGGAAATCTGTCTGTCTAGACTTTAAAATTATGTTTGATGCACTATAGCAAATTATGGTCTTCATCAAATTTTCACCAAATCCTACTTATATCAAATTGGATTTATATAATTTGGCAATTCTTTTTTTTAGAAAGTTATAAATTAAGAATTTTCTTCTACTTTTTTTTTGTAAGGATTCTGTAGATTTGAAAAGAAAATGAAAAACAATCACTGTCAAACTCTCAGTGGTCAAAGTCATTAGATTTTACACCTATTTTAAATTAATATTACAAATATTCAAAAAATTTTTAGGTACTCACTTTTCTGTACTGATCATCATTTTGGGTTGCCTTTTTTTTTTTTTTAACTTAAAACGGTTAAGTCTTGTACACAGCACAAGCTATGAACTTAAAATGAACCTAGAAGCGAGAATTTCTTATTATTCCCAGACAAGGGTAATTTAAGATAAAATTTTTATTATTTTCTTTTTCGAACAATTTACTAAACAATTTAAATTGGTATTTTTAAAAAGTCAATAAGCAAAGAAAATGAGCACTCAAATGTGAGAGATGACCGACTTTAGTATTGATAATACTAGTCAGGAGCTGGACGCTTCGGAAAATTAATTATAAAAAATCAAGGTAGAAAAAATGAAAGTCATAGCTCAGCCAAGCCACAGGAAGAAGAAATATTTTTCCCTACTGTCTAAATTTTTTTCCCCCAATAAATTTTGTTCGATACAAAATGGACCAGTATGTGTCGAAAAATTGAAGTAGGTACGTAAAAAAAGGAAAGTTAGTTTTTAGAGTGTTTGTTGTACTGTGGAAAAAGGAAAACATATTTTAAAAAACGATGGAAAGCAATTAGGCATCACAGTAGGTAATTAAATCCGACACGCTCCAAAGGATTTTTAAAACCGAGAAGTTTTTTGGGGGGTGTAGCGGTTTGCTAGAACATATGATTTATTTACATAGTTCAGTCTAATATAATTCATCCGAATTAATCACATATTTATTTTATCTGAAATATATTTTCTTCAGGAGAATGAAAGATCCTGCGTTTTGAGATGAAAAATTTTTATCCTTGACCGAGAAAAACGACAAAAATCTGCCTAAAAGGAGGCGTCTAGGCAAAAAGGCGAAAGGTCTATGGGAAAACTGATACAAAAACGGTAAAATTAAGAATATTTTTTGTTCAAAATTCCAAAAGTAGGTAGATTTTTAAAAATCCATTTAGCATAATTAACGTCCCGAAAAAGGTTCCGTGGTTGAGTTCACGTAGGATCGTTAGAATTTCTGTCGGTTTTTAACTAAGGCCGCCAGAGCCGTTTTATCTGATAGTCCTTCAACAAACCGCCTGTTCATAGTTAATAATTTACTTGTTGCTCATCCTATATTATTAATTTTTTTATGAAAACATCGTTCTCACCCATTGTATAGACAAGTTCACAAAAGGTTTTAATTAATTCTCTAAATCAAGGAAACTTTTTTTAACTTAACAAACAAGGACTTCTTTATTGTCTACGAATGGTACGAGTAGTTGTAGGATAGGGGATTAGGGTGCAGAAGTACTATAAAGAAGGGAAGTTTTTTTTTTTTCCGATTTTTTTTTCGAATTATCAAGGTAGAAATAATGGAATTTTCGCCCAAGGGAGGTCCCTCTCGTAACGGGTGGACGTATGAAATTTCTCCCTAATAATATAT
Source organism: Orius insidiosus (assembly GCA_014119065.1). Lineage (NCBI taxonomy): Eukaryota > Metazoa > Arthropoda > Insecta > Hemiptera > Anthocoridae > Orius > Orius insidiosus. The sequence continues at coordinate 21,038 of JACGAQ010002413.1, forward strand.
GTAGAAAAATAATTTTTTTACACCAAAAATTTTTTAAAAATATAAGGAGTATTTGGTGAGAATTTGGTGAAAATCGGAACAACGGTTCGGCCGCAGCGCAGTTTTTAAATTTCAAACGTGCATATCTCCGCCATTTTTTCGAAATTCAAAAATCGCAGACGATAATTTCTTGTTCAACTATTCAGGAAGGTTGTGTGAAAATTTGGTGAAAATCGGTTGGAAACTGTGGCCGTAAAATGCCGGCCGGCACCACAGACAAAGTTGAGATCGGTAAAGGTCTGGAAGACCCTTCCCCAAAAACCCGACGTGGAGGGTATCACAATTTGGAAGTTATAACATTTCACCTGATTCTGGCAATTGGCAATTTTTTTTCGGTTTTTGTCCAAGAAACTATGTTCGCCCGATTCTTGGCGTTTCTGGGCTTTTTGGAAATTTTTCCTCGTTTTTTTTTTTCCTATCTTTCGGGCAAAAAACCTCTTTTAAAGAGATTTTATGAAGTTGATTCAGTTTTTCGCCTCCCCAACTGTATTTTCTAAGTTTTCGATGGTTTTTGATAGTGAAATAAACATTGTGATCATTTTCTATGGTCTACGGGTCGAGAAAATCTTTTCAACTGGATTTTAGAACCTTTTTATTGGTTTATTGGCCACGCAGGATTTATTATACGATTTTCATGAGTTTTTCTAAATTTTTCGCCAAGAAACCATAGTTTTTCCGGTTTCCAAGCATTTTTCACGTTCTCTTGGTCAACAGAAGCCTTTTTAATTTTAAGGAGTTTTATTCAGCATTTCTGACAAAAACACCAGATCTTAAATAATCCACGACTTTTTTTAGAAAAAAAAATACCCTTTTCACCGGATTCTGGGGCGTTTTCTCGATTTTAATTTTTGATGACATTCCGCGGGTGACTTAAATCCGAGAAGACTCCATTTTTGGTTTTTTCTTCTTTATTCGACCAAGACTCCAGAAATCTCTTCATTTTCCAAGGTTTTTTGGTCAAAAATCCCTAACTTAACTAGATTTTTGGCGCTTCTGGTCAAAAAAACAAATTTCACCGTAATTTTATGGGTTTTTCCCAATATTTTGATCAGGAAACACCATTTTAATGACAATTTTGGGCGTACGAACAGTTCAGGTCAATTAACGTCATTTTGACCCCAAAGTCTTGAGGCCCATTAACTAAAGATAATACAGTAATTTTGAAAACCCGTAAAACAGTTTGGAATTTGAACAGGTGAATATAGTAGATTCAATCGAAGTTAGAATGCCTAGAAGAGAAAGTTCTTATTTTACCAATAAAAATATCCATTTCATTAAAAAAGTTAAAAAACTGATAATTTAAAAACTTGAAAAAATCATCGTCTAAATCGATTGAACGATCGCCAGAAAAAAATTGATTAATCGACTCCCCAATTAGAGACAATTTAGAGGCTACTTTCACCTCTTTATTTTAAAAAAATACATAGGAAACTCTTTTATAAACAGAAGATTCCGGACGGGGTTTTAATTATGATGAAATATGAGTAAACAAGTCTTGCATAAGAGAAAGCATTCAGGTAACAACCTGAAAACTGCGTCTCTTTGAAAGTTTTTAAAATTTTTGACTTACTCAGGTTGGCTCCAGCTGAATATTTTACGAATCCTTTCAGCCCGTACGGCGGGTGGCTCCATTGTTTGAAGGGAGTACGTGAGCTGGGAGGGAGAAAAGAAGAAAAAAAAAGGTCGGAGGTACACTCGGGAGTAACACAAAACACTGACTGGACCGAACGGCCTTAGAATTCCTTTTTTTTCCCGATGATGTCCATGTGGGGGTCATTTTGAGAGGGGAGAAGGAAGAAAGTGAAAGCAATTTCGGATTTTTTCCCCATTCTTTAACAGGTGCGATGTTCATTCCTTGCCGCAACTTCTTCCGCCCCGAAAAAAAAACGCATGAATCCCAGTGAAAAAGATCAAACTGCCCAAAAGAATGTTTCTAAGACAAAATGATGAAAAACATCTAAAAATCTATTAAAAATTGGATTTCCCCACAATCATGGAAAACGCCAAAAATAAAGTCAAAATGTAGTTTTTTGGATGATAACCTTTAAAAAAATACCAAAAGAAGTTTTCGTAGACAATGAGGTGCAATTAGGCCACAAAAGGGCCTTTCATTTTATGGCAAATATTTTTTGCAACGACAAAATGTTTGGTGCCCATAAGTTCTGCTAAACCGATTTGGGCAGTAGATTCGAAGTGTACTGTCATAAAGCGGTTTTTATCAAATATCTCGAAAACTATGAGATAGAGGGCAAAAATATTAAGTACAAAAATAATCTACATTAGATTTCCTACAAAACATTATTACCCTATAACCTTGCTAAAGCAAACGGTTTCGGAGTTACGAACGGTCAAAAAAATGGTTTTGATATTATGTCATTTTAGACATGAATAATAAAATAACTCGAAAACCATTGGTTGTGAGATAGACTAAGTACAAAAATAAAATAATTTTTTTGCAATATCCTAGAAAAAATACAGTTCTGTGATTAAAAAAAATTTAGGGGATATGGTCTAAAATCCAGTGTAATTTTAACAAAATCCTTAGATTTTTAAGATCTCCTCGATTTGCACGTTCCTTTTTTAAAAACGATTTATCGGATCGAGTCCATACTAGGCTCATTTTAACGGCAACAGAATTTAGAAACTATTACAAGTGGTCCGGATCCATTATGAACAATACTTTTTTCGAAAATTTTTTTAAAACTAATATAAGAAAATATTTGAAAAAGACCTTTTTTGAATTAACTCCGAAACGGTTCACTTTAACAAGGTTACGTACTAAACAATTTCTGTGTGAAATTTAATGGGGATTTTTTTTGTACTTAATATTTTTTGCCCTAAACCTCATAGTTTTGGAGATATTTGATAAAAACTGATATAAACCCCTTGTCACTCTTCTCCCTCAGCCAACCCCAGGCTCAAATCGGTGTAACTTTTTATCAATGAACATTTCGGTCAACCAAAAAACTTATCACATACATGAAAGGTTCCCTTTTTGCATAATTGAGTGGTAGCCGCAATTTTGTAAAATGAAAACTGATGAATTAAGTTACACGCCTTCTAGTTTAAGGACTATTCCAAACAAAGTATGAATTAATAAACTTTTTGTTAATATTTTAAGTGAAGGAATCGATAAATAGGCCAAAAATTTTTAAAATTTTACTTACACGGGTAGTCCATTGATGTAATACTCAATTCTGAGTACATCCTCCTTTGCGCTTTTTGCGGTCATCCCTCATGGACCTCCCGAACACAAATAAAAATAAAAAGGGGAAGAGGCGGATCGACTACCGTTCTTACCTTTCCACCATTAATTATTTAAAACGTTTTTTTCTGCACCCCCCTACCTAGAGCACCTCATTGAAATTTATAAAAGCCCTTTTTGCACTCTCGCGTCAAAGTTGCTACAAAAAGATACAATAAATAATCAACCAAACATGCAATCTTATTAATTTTATTATTTATTCATTTATACTCAGTATTTCAAATTTATAAATAAATTGTTCAAATCAATCAGTAAATAACGATTTCCTTCGGAGTTGCGAATCACTTTAAACTAAATTGAAGGTCTAAAAAATTGTAGGTTTATAGATTTTAAAAACTAACACTAGCCCTAACAATAAACCAGGGACCTTTTAATTTTAATTTTATAAATTATAAAAGTCTAAGAAATGATGCAATATTACAAGCCTTTGTATTTATTCTTTTATTTTTGTTATTATTTAATTACACGAAGAAATTTTAAAAAAATGGACTTATGAGTTTCTAGAAGTTTAATATTATACAGAAGCCTTATTTTCTAAAAATTAAAAAAATTTTAAAAATTTCTAGACATTTAGGAATTTTAATAAGTTGATGTAATTTAATTTTTCAACCTAATTAAAAACGTCGAATTAATAAATTGTTGTATTAAAACGATAAGTCATTAAAAACAATTTTAAAAAATAATTTAAAAATGATTTTCTTTAAAACATTCCCCCGATTCTCTGGTGTCGTCCTAGGCTTTTTAGGCAGCGAACTTCTTTTGTACAATTTTTTCGTTTTCCTCAATCTTTTCGCAAAAAGAATCCCTTTTCACCCGATTTTGAAGTTTTATTCAGTTGTCTTGACGGTCTTTTGCCAGATAAATTCCCAACGCGATCATTTCTAAGGTCTATGAGCCCAGAAAAACCTATTCAACAGGATTTGAAAACCTTTTTTCTTTTTTTTTTCTGAATTTTTAGCCCAGAAACCATCGTTTTCCTTTTTGGGCGTTTATACTATTATCTCCACATTTATCTCCATCTCTAGGCCAAGAAAATCCCTTTTAACACTGACTTTAAAGATTTCTACTCAGCTTTTCAGCCAAAAATACTGGGTTTTAAGTAAATTTACTTTTTTTTCGGCGTCGGGTCGACATACTTTTTATAGGATTTTAGGGCGTTTTTGTCGTTTTTTAAGTTGATATTGTAACATAATTTTTTTTTATCACCAAGTCATAATAAAATTATAAACAAAAAACTCCAGACATTTGACATAAAGGCTAAACAAAACTAATGAATAAATAAACAATTTATTTATTTTTAATATTACAGAAAATTTAGCACATCATTTTTTTAAAAAGAAAATTCACAAAGAAGATTAAATTCATATTACAAAAAAAAAACCTACTGATTGTATCAGTAAAAGAAAAAGTAGCATTAGAGACTAAAACATAAAAATGCGTGATTTTTCGTGTCCGAAAGGCAAAGTGTTTCAATATAATTTAATAAACAAAAGCTAATAAATAAAATATAAATCTTTGAAAAGCCTTTTTTTTTTAAATAATATTATCTCTAATAGTCTAAGGAAATATAACGCTCGCTATTGGTATATGAGCACCAACTTTTTTTGGTTAAATTTTTTTGAAAAGAAGACTAAATTCTGGCACCGCGAGGCTTTTTTCGGTGAAATATTGCACGTTTTAGGCCATCCGAATGTGCTTATGACAATTTAAAAAAAAACTACTGAAAAGCAAAGAACGAAAAAGAAATTTTTTAAATTTGGCTATATGAAGCATAAGGCAATTTTATATTGTGCGGAAATCAATGTTTCCTTCACATTTCTTCATTTTGGTGATGGATTGGATTAAAAGAGAAAAAAATATAAAATGAAAAAAAGGGAAGGAGACCTTATTTAATATTTCCATTTTAAAAGCCTTGTACGTTTCTTCAAATCGTTTCTTCTCCATGTAGGCATCATGTAAAATTCACTTCTGGTGCACCCAAACAATTTTCAAACTCCGCTTGCGATAAATGCCTCTGAAAATTTAAAAAATTTAAAATAATCATTTTTTTTAATTGAAAAAACTTACTTCTAATTACACCGATCTACATCTGGTGGTAGTCTATAATTACTGGTAATTAAAAGATGGTATGGATAGACTTTCCCGGCTGCTGTATTCCGCACATATTTGGCAACGATCTCCTCAAATACGATACACCTCCGACATTCTGAAAATATCGTTAAATAAATAAATTTGACCAGCTTACGCAGATGGATAGGAAATAATGAAGCTTGCGACACTGTCCCAGATTAATAGATTTTTAAATAATCAAAGGATTAAAAAAGAATAAATTAATCTGTAAAATTAATATTCCAATGTTATGGAGGCAGCTGTGACAGTCCATCAAAGCCACTAACGATCATTGGTTTGAAGATTAAATTTAAATTTAAACAAAAATCTGAAAAAAAAGAAAGTTAATAAAAGGAAATTTTAGAAAAATTGAGAAAACGTTGAATAAAATGCAGGTGGATAAGAATTAAAAAATCTTTCTTGTGACATTTGTCCCAGATTAATTGATTTAAAACAACAAAAATTATTAAAAATCAATAAATTAATCTGTAAACTTAATATTCCAATGTTATGGAGGCGGCTGGGACAATAAATCAAAGCCACTAACGATCATTGGTTTTTTTAAAATTTAGTTTTCAAATGGAGATGACTATGATAAAAAAAAAGGTTTAAGATAGTACATGTCCTTTGTCCCAGATTTATAGACTTTTGATAATAAAAAATAGCTTTTTAAATCATAAAAATCTGTAAATTGATATTCCAATGCTATGGAGGCGACTGGACAGAGAAAAGTCAAAAGCCGCTAACGATCATTGGGTTAAGATAATACGTCCTTTGTCCAGATTTATAGATTTTGATAAAAAAAACAGCTTTTTAAATCAATAAAAATCTGTAAAATTAATATTCCAATGCTATGGAGGCGACTGGGATAGAAAAAGTCAAAAGTCGCTAACGATCATTGGATTTAAGTTTAAAAACTAAGAATTCCTTACCATTTCAGAAATTGAGCCAGCAATCGAGACTAAAAATAAATTTAAATTAAATGTTAAAATTCAAAAAATTAAATTACCATCAGACTTTGCGCTGCTGAAATCAGTACTGGGAGCTTTATCTCCTAAGCCGCTGTACGAGAAGTCACCCTTAATAAATAAAAAAGTGTTAAAATACAGTTTTAAATAAATCAGTTGCCAATACGGAAGGATAAGGAGTAAAAAAAATTAAAATAAAAATAAAATTATTTAGCTAAATGATGACTTAAAAACATGCTTAATGGTAAAAAAAAAAAAAAAAAAAATTGAAATGGTTGATAATAATAAAAAACGCATAAAAAAAAACGGTTTATCATTTCCAGCATGGTCAACATTTTTGTTAAGTATGTAATGTGGGAATAATAAACCAAATATTTACAACAAATTTAAAAAAAAAAAAATGCAGGATTTATGAATCTGTAGCCTAGCCAAGATCACAGTTTGAAGAAAAAAAAAAAACAGCATAAAAGCTGACACAAATAAAAACTATGATGCAATGGAAAAAAAAACTAAATTAAAAAAATCCGTGCTTCACACAAAGCCTGTAATAGACTTACTGTGGTGGAGCTGAAGGTGTGTGACCTTGGCGCCAGGCCATACCCTGGTTTCGGTACCTGCCTCAACGAGCTCACAACTGGAACAGAGATTCCACAAAAATTGATACGCGAAATATTTTTTAAGAAGCAATCTCTAAATCGGGAGAGGGGAAAGGGAAAACTTTGTTATTTTAACCTGTAACCACTTACCATATACCTCGGCGACATCATCGGCGGCAACGTGAAGACTTTCCCATCGGCTCTCGTGAGGAATAAACTGCACATGCAAAACAACTACAGCTACTCAAAATGTTAAAACAAAAACAAAAAATTTGGCACATACAAAACCAAAAAGAAATGGCATAGTTAACCCTTAGATCATGAAAAGCGCTTTTTTTTAATCAAAAAATAAAATCAATAAAAATTACAACATAAATGAAAATTGATAGTGAATTTATTATAATTAATGAATTGTATGAACCAAAAACTCCAAATTGGAGTTTTATAAACATATAAAAAAAATAACACACAACTCACCTGGATATCAAAGATAATCAACCTTTTTCGATCAGACAATTTTAGTTGAAAAGAGGAAAAAGGTTAATTTAAATATTTTGGCTTTCCGAAGACTTTCTCTACTGTCAGGGATTCCCAAATTTTGAGCAAGCGTTCTCCTTTTACCTACCAAAAAGTGTGGCTTCCTCATAAATCAATGGTTTTTTGGGGCTAAAAAATTGTTAAAACTGAAAATCCTGTGGTTCCTTTGTCTAAAAATTGAAAAAACCTCTAAAAATAGGGTTTCCTGATAGAAAAAAAAAAAAAAAAACCAGAGGAAAACTACCTATTTATTCGTTTCGTATATTGCAGAAACTATAATTGGCTTACGCTGTAAAATTTACAATTGAAAAATAATAAAAAGTTGGCAAAAAACGAAAACACCCTGGCTTTCTAAAAACAATGTGAGAAATATCTCGTTTAAGACTAACTTCAAATAAAAACGCTTTTTATTCCAGTTTCCAGAAAGCTCTTCTTCCCAAGAGGTCAGCTGACCATAATTTGGGAACCCCTGGGCTAAAGAAAGCCAGTAGAACCATCATCTTTTCCCACCAAAATTTTAATAAAAACATGTTAATAAAATAATAGTTAATTAAAGATCAATGGCAGACTTATAGAAAAGAAAATAAGAATGTTATAAGTCTGCCATATTGTTAATACAGCACTACAGTTTTTTTAATTTAAATTTTATTACAAATAAAAATTTCATCATCATTCCATCAGACCATTTGCCGTATATAATAGATCCAGGAGAAGCCATTTTGAAAAAAAGTACAAAAATGAAAAAACATGCATTCATGCTTAATATTAATAACATGCTCAAAACTTACAGATTGGAAGGTGTTAAAATTTGACCCCGATACTTTTTAAAGAGAAATATTTACAAGGGGATCGGGTATAATTAGGAACCAGTAATTTCTGGTTGATAGGCAAAAAAAGGCTTCAATTACCGTATATTGGAATGGTAGGTATGGAACGACCGACAGACGACCTGTAACTTGAACATCTGTCTAACGTCTCCTCATCGTCCCAAGGTCTAGGAGCGTCTAAATTTCTCGAAGGGGCTGTAAACTCATTTTGTTACATAAAAGGAAACCGAGTTTTTCAAAAATCGTAGTGCTGTACATGAATAAAGGAAAAGTAAATTTTTTTACTTACAAGCATTGATGGGGCTTTGGTATTAGTCTGTGGGGAGGTTGCAAAGCTGCAGATGGCGAACGTGAAGAATTCCTCGGGTCGAGTATTTTCTGCCTCATTTTTCTTTCGCGCTCTTTTACATTGGCCAGAAAAACTTTTCCCATTCCAGTGCTCATTTTGACAGTTCGCTTCCTCTTTCTATTAAAAAAATAAATAAAATGGCTTTTTCTTCTGGAATAACTAATTTAACCTTTAGTTTTGCAGCATCAACAGTAGTTGCAGTCGTTTTAGTTATCGTAGCATCAACATTGTCTTCGTCATCCGATTCGGAACCCCTTTATAAGAATCTGACCATCTCCTTCTTCTTTCTGCGACAAAAAGCAACAAATAGATTTAAGGCCATAAAAATTGAAGAAAACATCCAAGAACCAAAAATCTGGTTAAAAAAGGGATAAAAAAATCTTTGAACCATTAGGGCACACACTTCTCAGAAAATAAATTAAAACTTTACCTGGGTCAGTATAAGGATAAGGAGGAGCTGGGAAATCATCTCGTTCGATTTTCGGTTTATCGGTCGGTTTCGGCGGATGGGCATCAGGAATGAGCGAGTTTTGGCTCCTCGTTGTTCATGTGCGGAGATTTCGGACGGTCCCTCGTCAAAGATTCAACCAATCCCGTCATCGCACCCCTCCTCTAGACCACTTCCCACTCCCTCGTAGACTACCACTGCTTTCTAAATCATAAATAACTTCTTTAAGGAGTTAAAAAATAAAGAAACTAAAATAAATTAAACGTACGTTGTGGCCGATGGAAGTGAGGAGTTGGTATTTTTATCATAAGGCTCTATCGGCTTTCTCAATATCCAGGCTCTTCCGTTAAATAATATGTGTAAATACGACTAATATCTGCCGAGTAATCGCCCTTTTGTATTCCCGAAGTAGTAAACCAGGACTTCCTGATCGCTAAAATTAAAAAATGAAGTCAAAAGTTTTAAAAATAACGTTAAAATTTTACCTTTTTGTCAATGCCGTAGATAGAACCGTTCAAGCTAGTGCCATGAGAATGTAATGATAGCTGTAAAGTGCAAAATACACACAATAAGCAAAATGTAGATGAAAAAAAAATCTAAAATTTAGTCATTTACCGGAATGTCGCTATTGCTGATTCGGTCGATTTCACTGTGTGAGTGCCCGTTGGCCATTTGCTCCGATTGAGGTCCAGGTCCGCATTTCGGGTGCCAAATCGCAGTCCCTAAAATTAAAATTTAAATTCAAAGAGCTGTGTCTGACGTGAGTTTAAGTTTAATTTTAGGGAGAAAATAATAAATTTTATCCAAAAATTCCAACAATATAGGTAAAATTTGGTAATTTGGTGAAAATCGGACCAACGGTTTTCGGGTAACAGCCTAATTTCATACAGATCTCAGCCAGTTTTTCAAAATTCAAAAATTGCTTTTACGAATTCTTTGTTCAACTGTTAAGGAAGATCGTGGGGCAATTTGGAGTAAAATTTTGAAAAAAAATTGGCTGTGAAGTTTTCCAGAAAAAATGCAACGGCCCGAACCACAAAGTTGAGGTATACAGGGGTGTCCCAACTAGAGTGGACCAGCAACTTTACGGCACCAGCAACTTCGTTATTTTAAAAAAGAACCACCATTTTATTTAAGATTCGTGATCTAAGCAAAATTTCAAGTTGATTTGACTATTCATATTATGACCTCTTGGACAACTTTAAAAATGCCAAATTTAGCGTTTTTTTTTTTTTTTTTTTTTCCGTCATAGATCATAAATCGATTTGAACCTATGGGGTTTGGGAGACCTTCCCTAAAACCCTAAAAGTGAGGATAAAATGATAACTTCTTTAAGGAAGTTTAAAGTTAAACGAACGTTTTCAAGGTCGATTTAAAGGTGAACATTGTCTTTAAATGGAACCTCGCCAAATTAAGCCGTGTTTGTAATACCAGAGGATAAAATAACTTTCGGGACAAGGTCTAGGTTTTAAAACACGTTTACAAAATGAAAAACTGAAAAAAGTACCTTGAAGATACATTTCTTCACCGTCGCCAAAGGGATCGCCGCATTTTGTACATCTGGCGCAAGTAGGATGAAAGTGATGATTGTCGCCAGCCTGGAGGACTTTTCCAGAAATAAAGCGGCTGCAATAGGCACATTTGACGCCGAAATTCTTATGATAATCTTTCCACAATACGGCTCTCCGTCCCTAAAAAATTAAATGAGGAAAACACATATTTTGGAAACTCACTTTCCCATATATTCTCCGTGAAGAGGGACACCGCAGACGGTACATTTGAAGCACCAGACGTGCCACTGGCGATCCAAAGCGATCACTGCCTGGCCTTCTTTCAGCTCCCCGAAACAACGACTGCATTCTAAGGAATCCAATAAAAAGCCAATTAACATCAATTCGTCTTGTTTAAAATCCAAAATACAAACCTGTAATCGAAGCCGTTTGGCTGTTGTTTTCTTCCGGCAAATTACTACATTTGAACAAAGGACTATTACCAGTGTAGGTCACACGCTCGCCACTAGGAAATTGTCTGGAAGAAAAATAATAAAATTTATGTTCCCACCGCTAAACCATACATAAGGGTAATACAGTACCAGAGTTGTTTGTATTCATATATACAATATTATTTTTTCACACATTATAATTCTGTTAATACGAATAAAATACGTTCGTATGTATTACAAGTTAAATACAATTATATTTATTTGTAGTATATAATACTTGTAGAATACGTATATCCGTATTCGTATTTGTATTTCGTGTATATTTAGGAGTGAATATTATCATTATTCTGCTATTTCAAATTTGTATTTGCTGCAAATATGAATATATTTGTATTTGTTCTGTAAATACAAACGTATTTGTATTCGTATTATAGAATTAAATAAGTGAATATATTTGTATTCTTATTCTAAAATACAAATACACCTCTACAGTACCTTCTCTAATCAAAATATCGAAAAATTAGTAACTTACTTGCAGTTGGCGCATGTAAGCAGCTTTGATGGTAGGTCTTCCCGAGTGCGGTCACTACTTCTCCTTGAACATACTTTTCGCATTTGGCGCATTTTGTACCGAACTTCTTCTGATAATCTTCGGTACAATAATACGAATCGTCTTTACAAAAATCCACCTTTCGCCAACGATCTTTTACAAACTAAACAAATAAATAGATTTTTAACTTGTTTATTCAATCAGGATGTAGAAGATTAAAGCTAATCTTTTAAAACTCACCTACGCACTTGAAACAATCGTTGTGAAAGTATTTCTCTTGAACTTTCAAAACGGGACCCGTGCACTTCTTTTTGCAACATTGGCAATACGTTTAGCTAAAAATAAAAATACAAACAAATCAAATAAAATGGTTGAACATTATTAAAAGAACAAATAAAAATACCTTCTTCATTCCCTTCTTCTGTAAGCGTGAAATAAAAAGAAAATAAAGTTTTATCAAGAGTCGATATGACATTTTATTGACCTTTTGCATACCCATAAAAAACAATAAAACGAACGTCATCCAACTCTTAAAATAAAGGAACTTTTTTTAAATAAAAAACTAAGGCATTATTAGAGGGTTTTTAACGCTTTTGGATATTGGTAAAAAAAAAAAAATTTATAAACATAAACAATAGGAAATCATATGAAAACCATCATATGGTTTCTTATTTGAAAAACGTCCAGAAAAAAGATTTTAGACAGAACAGTAAAGAAGCCCCACAAATCCAGTGAAAAAAGCATTTTGATGTATTTAAAAAAAAAAAACATCCAAAATTACTCCATTTCGTGGCATTCTCCAAACTTTCGGCCCAGATTTAATTTTAGTTGATTTCTTTTCTTCGAAATCTTCCTATTTTTTTTAATTTCAAAACAATAAACGAATTGAAGGCACTTTGAAAAATCTATTTTTAGTCAATAAGGAAGGTGTCCTTATCAAAAGATAAGGCTTGATGAAGACCAGACAAACAAATTTTTACAAGGAATTTTGAGTTATTTTCCTAAATTTGAAGTCTTTATCTTCTCTTTTTTATTTTAAACTTGATTTTGAGCCACTATTTCCAAAAAAATTTACGTTTGAGGGAACCACAACATATGTTCTAATCTAAATCACATCACACACCCATCTTAATCTTTCAATTCTAAAATAGTAGCGATGAATCATCCACACGTTCTTTAGGATCCAATATTCAGTTTCTTTTGGACAAAATCTATCTTTTTTTTCTTCCTTAAGAAGTCATTGATACCCTCCACGTTGGGCTTTTGGGGAAGGGTCTTCCAGACCCCGGAGGGTGAAATCGAATATTGATCTTTACCGATCTCAACTTTGTCTGTGGTTCCGGCCGGCAACATTTTCAACCGATTTTCACCTAATTTTCACACAAATTTCTTAGCAGGTGAAAAAGAAGTAATGAGGGCGATTTTTAAATTTCGAAAAAATGGCGGAGATATGGCTGTTTGAAATTTTAAAAAATTTGCTGTTGGTCCGATTTTCACCAAAGAAGACTGCTTATATTTTTTACGAATTTTGGTGTAAAAAAAATGCCACTTTTTAATTATTATTTTTTTTAGTAGGGGAAATTTCATACTTCTACACATTACGAGGCACATCCCTAGGCCAAAGAGCCCATTATTTCTACCTCGACACTTAGAAAATTTCCGAAAAAAAGAACTTAAAAAAAACTTTTTTATAAAAAAAACTTCGAAATTTTTCGAAGAAAAGAAAAAAAACTCGGAAAATTTGTAAAAAAATCCGGAAAATTTTTTTCAAAAAAAAAAACTTCCCCCTTCCTTATACTTTGTTCCATATACTTCCCCTCCTATATACTTCCCCTTCCCATATACTTTCCTCCTATATTGTTACTTCTCTTTAAGGAAGTTTTCTTTGGAAGCTCTTCAAACCAGTACTTAACCTTTTCCGCACTGTTTAGACCAATGAACTCCATTTTCTCAAGTTTTCGAAGTTTTAAAGGTTCTTTTGACCAAAAAAACGACCATTTTACCAACCGTATTTAAGGTGCTTTCGAGGCTCTACTGGACACCAAAAACTCTCATTTAAACATCTTTTGGGTGTTTTCCCCCCATTTTTCGGCCAAGAAACACGCTTATAACCAGATAGTGTCCCCAGATAAGCCGACAAAGAGGGACTACTTTACACTTAAAGGGGTTTTCCGTAGAGTTTTACCCCTTTTTAGGGGCTTTTTTATCCAGATAATGGAGGGCAAATTACACCACTTTTATAGATTTTTTTACAGGTTTCCTCATTCTTCGACCAAGAAACCCCCTTTCCACTTGATTTCGAAAAAACTTAAGCCCCAAAATGGCCTTTATAAAAAACAACATAAAATCTAATGAAATTTTTTTTATATATTTAAAGTTTCACTTTTGGTGGGTCCCCAGTGACCTAAAAAGATCAAACGTCCTTGGTAAGTTCATTATGCAAGTTTAGGTGTGAGGGAGAGTTAATTGAGGAAGATGACATCATTCATAAATAAACACTCAAAACAAACTAAAAATTTACCATTTTTCTTAATTAAATCCCTTTTTCCAAAATAGGCGAATCTAAAAATAGACCTAAAATGCCTTGCCCTCCGTCATAAATTTCTGGACAAATTACCTACTTGATCTATTTTAAGATTGAAGGAGAAAAAAAAAATTTAAGTCACCATTTTATAAACGAAAACAAAATATTCTCCACAGACTAAAAATTGAGAATAAAGGATGTTTTAAATTTAAAAAAAAATTTACATCTCTTCATGAAATTTGCTAAGCAGATTTCTGGAGAGACATTTTAAATTAAAGTAAAAACTAAAATTAACTTACCCATTTTTAAAATATTTTTCAGGTTTCAAAAAAAATTAAAAACGCATAATTCCTCGCAGAAGATGGTTTTTCGGCAAAACACCGAAATGACGTTTTGTTTTCGCGAAATAAAAATCCTAGCCGGTTTTCTACGTTTTATATAAAATAAATATCAACTTATCTACTTTTTAAATTATTTATTTAGTAGTCTCTTCCTTATTTATTTATTTTATTTTCGTATAATGGGAGGGGTCGAGACGTTCGGCACTGGACTCGAAAGTCGGGACCGGGAACTCGGCCACTTTGACAAACGAGTCAAATCAAAAATTTAGATTTTTTAGAGAAAAAAAAATGTATTTCTAAAAAAAAATAATTTTTTTGGTTGAATGAGGTTCAAAAATTGATGTTAATCAATTAATTTTGAAAAGGATAAAATTTAAATAAAAAAGAATTCATTTTGACTTATGCAGTGGAGGAAGGATCGATCAAATCGGGCTGGGAAACTTTACACTTTATTGGATTAAATTTCCCTTATAATTTAATAATAAATAATAATAATGACTTTATTTAGGATTAGTACTTGTACAACATGTTTACCATTATGTACAATAAGAATTAATAAGTTTACAATAAAAGGTTGAAAGCAAAGCGATAAACCAAATAAACTTTTAAAAAAGTACTTGTTTGAAGAGCTTCTAACGAAGACAACGAGAGTAAAATATAGGAGTGCGAAGTATAAGAGAGAGGAAGTTCAACTGAAGGGGAAGTATAACGGAGGGGGAAGGATAACGAAGGGGAAGTATAACGGAGGGGGAAGTAACGGAGGGGGAAGTATAACGGAGGGGGAAGTATACGGAGGGGGAAGTACAAATTTTTCAACGTGCCAAGGTAGATATAATGGGTTTTTCCCAAGGGAGGTTGAGGTTCCTCTCGTAACGAGTGGAACTTTGAAATTTCTCCCTAAACTCCTTTTAATAACTTTTAGAAGGATTTGAATTTTTTTATTTTATCGGGGGAAGTTAAAAGAGACATTTTGTCGCCATGTTGTGACGTAATAAGCGTTAGAATCTACAAAAAATTTCTGCTTTTCAAGTCAGAACATGCTCAAATTTGGATGCAAAGCGACTTTTTTGGGTTTTTTTTGTGCATCAAATCTGGGTTTAGAAAAAAATTACTATAAAACTGCAATACAAGGTTTTTGAATCTTGGCTATCGCCATTTTAAATTCTCTACGAGCTGCTGTTGTTACCCTTCATGAACGGTTTTCAGGTTTAGGGTCTTCCAGATTCCGGTTGATTGTATACATTTAAGAGAAAATGCTCGCCCTTTCCTAAGAAAGTTCCTGCCTTCTTCAGACTAGTACCTATTTTTTATGTAAAAATAAAAAAATAAAACACATGTTATTCCTTTAATCGAAGGGTCGATAAAAAATTGACACTTCTTCTACAATAAAATGTTCCGGAGGAAAAAGACGAAGACAATAACCGTCGTGGGAGAAGAAAGGCAGCGTGTCATCAAACGAAAAGTCGACATTTCCCCACCTCCAGCGAAAAGGAAGCCCCCTCCCGACTCTCAACTTTGTCGCTCGATCGACACACTTCAAAATCTCCTCGAATGGAAACCGCCCAAAAGGAAAAACGACTGGGCCGACAAAGTCATCCCTCAAACCCAACTTCTAAATACTGTCTACATTTAGATTTCCTTCAAAATAAAGAATCTGTGCCAAAAACTTTATTTGCCACATCACAAGTCATTCTGATGATAAGTAATTTGGTTGATAATTTTATATTTAATATTTAAATGAAAGATTTGTTTTAGGATGTTCTACTGAAACCCATTTTCATTTTTCATTGGTCAGGAATCGACGTTTTTGTTTATTTCAGTCATTCGTTGATCACAATTCCACCATTAGGATGGATCAATGCAGCATACTCATGGAGTCACCATTTTAGGTTTAATTTCTTTCCTCTAATTTCAAGTTAAAAACCCATTTTGAATAGGGACGATAATTACAGAAGGAGAAAAGGCGAGGAAATCTTCAAAATGCTTCTGGAGGATGAAAAAAAGAGTTCAACCTTTTGCAGAAATGCAGCACAAATAGCAAATCGCTACAAGTTTTCTGGATATCTACTTAATATTGAAAACAATATTAGGCAAAGTCATTCAAATTTGATGGAATTTGTGAAAAAACTGAGAAAAGAATTGAAAAATTATGATAAAAAAAATATTTTAATTTGGTACGATTCAGTCGCTTTTCCGTATGGAGATGTCGACTACCAGAACGAACTTAACCACCGAAATTGGTGAATATTAATTTGCATAATTGTAGCATTATGAATATGAATACTTTAATTTTTTTAGTACTTTCTTTGATTTGACAGATGGAATATATTTAAATTACAACTGGACTGATGAAAATCTTAAATTTACGAAGCGTTTTGCTGAGACGAGAGCGAACGATGTTTTTCGTCGGTGTCGACATTTACGGAAGAGGATCTCACAAAGGCGGTTTTGATTCTTACCAAGTATTGCCTATTATTCTTTTAAACAATTTTTTAAATTTTAAACAGGCCTTGAGGAAATAAGAAAATAAACTTTCCGTCGCCCTTTTCGCCCCTGGATGGGTAGGAGGGTAACCACTTCATTTTTAACAAGAGATTATTTTTTTTGGAAATCCATGCATCCATTTTTGTATATTTCTGGTCCTCGAGAGCTACCTTTTAGAACTTCATTTTCTACAGGATTCGGACGAAATTTCTTCCAAGATGGAGTAGTAAGGAAATATTCTGTTAAATTAAATTTTAACTTCCTTAAAGAAATTATTGTGATACCACATCGGGTTTTCGGGGAAGAGTTCCAGACGAGTCAAATCGAAATTGATCTTTATCTATCTCAACTTTGTCCGTGGTGCCGGCCGGCTGTCCGTAACATTTCATGGCCACAATTTTGAACCGATTTTCACCAAATTCACAGAATCTTTAGTTGGTGAACAAGAATTTAAAGAGGGCGGTTTTTGAATTTTGAAAAATGGCAGATATGTCTGTTTAATTTTAAAAGCTGCGCAACGGCTGAACCGTTGGATTTTCAACTAAATTTCACCAAATACTCCTTATATTTTTTACGTTTTGGTGTAATAAAATTTTTTTTGTTTTTTAGTAGGGAGAAATTTGATACTTCCACCCATTACGAGAGTTGACCTCTTGGGCAAAATCCCATTTTCTACCTTGAGACTTAGAGAAATTTCTTTCTTTCTTTTATAGATTTGCTGAAGGTCCATGGTTCAATTTAAGCCGTCAGGAATATCTTCCGACAGAAATTTTACCTTGGGAAGGTGCCTGCGAAGACTCAAGTATTCTTTATACAGTTATGATGCCTACCGAGGAGGGAATAGTTTAATTATTAAAATCAAAATTTTGAACGGTTTTAATTAATTTATTTTTTCAAAATTAATGAAATATTAGTCTTTTTTTTGTGAATTCCCATGCAATCAACAACACTTTAGAAATTTCAGCGATGATTAAAAGTTTTGGAAAAGAAGATGGTGAATTGGAGATTTTTCTAAAATATTGAAAATGGAGAACAAAAGTAAATGAAATATAGAAAAAAACAGAAAAAAATGCTAAATTTTAGAGATATCGTTTTAAAACATTCTGAAGGCTCATATGAGGCGAACAACTGGCGTAAAGGTATTGTTTTGTAAAAAATTCACAAAAGGAAATTTTGTAGTACCCTTGAAAATTAATTATTGACCCATTCGGTCCTCTCTTTATAGCCCCAAAAATTCTTTTGGCCTCCTTTGAAGTCATAAAATGTTATTTCAAATGTCATGGACCATGACCCTTTTTTGGTCAAAACAACCAGTGGTTTTAAGACCTTTGTGGAGGATTTTTAAATTTTAGATAAATTTTTAAACTTTTTTTTTCTTTCAGAGTGTTGTTTGGTCCGAGGGAGTGTATTTTGACTGAAATTGGTTGCCGGTTGATTTTGGAAGAAGAGCTGCTTCTCGGGGAAATTGCGTTGAAAAGAATTAAAGGAATATATCTCAAGTTTAATAAATCAATCAAAAAATGGATAATTTTTGTGGATTTTTGGGTGCTGGGGAGAGAAGGGTGCTAAAAATCCGAAGTTATTGTGATACCCTCCATGTGACTTTCTCTAAAAGGGTCTTCCAGACCTACAGAGGAAAGTAATCTTTGCAGATTATGAGGTCGTTAGTGGTGCCGTCCGTCCGTCGCATTTTTCAGCAAAACTTCACGGCAGCAATTTTTATCGCATTTCACCAAAACTCCTATTTTTCAAGAATTTTAGGCGAAAAAAAATTGCGGTTATCTTTGTTTTTTGAAAAAAAAAATTGTCTAAATTTTTAATTTTTCAAAACTTTTTCTTAGTGTGAAGGTAGAAATAATGGACTTTCCGCCCAAGGGATGCCTCTCTCGCAAAGGGTGGAAAGTATCAATTTCTCCCTACTAAAAAAAAGAAGTTTTTTTTACACCAAATATTTGTAAAAAATTTAAGAGTATTTGGTACACCGTAGTTTTCCGCCAAAAACTAAAAAAAAAAAAAAAAAAAACTACCATTCTGCTCTCCCCAGACTTTTCGGAAAGCCGGATTCCCCCTCCATTTATCATTTGACTCAGGAGATTTTAATGCTCCTTCAAAAACAGACGCGATCATGGTGAAAGCTAATTAACTGCTTTAATTTTTTTTTTAATTTTTAAGCTTTTATTTTAATGATGATTTAACTCTTTTTACGTATAGTGAGTAAGTATTGATTTTTTAATTATTGTTTAAATTTTTGTTTTGATGTTTGCAATATCCGGTTTAGGTTGTTGCTTTTTAATTTTCTTTTCTTTTCTTTTTTTGTTATAAAGTTTTGGGTAATTTATTTTACTTGTTTAAAAAGAAGAAATTTGAATGTTTCGGATGGTAGAATATGTTTTTAACATACTGACACCAATTAAATAAGTAGGCATGTGACCCATCTAGGTAACTTTCTGACCATTCGAGATCGAGCTCAAGATGTGTTCACATCCTTGATTTTTCATGTTTTCATTTTGTTTTAAATTATGAACGAGTCAGTGGGCGCTTACGTTCGACGTTTTTATGATTCTCGTTATGTAGGAAATGGAAAAGCGCGGACGATGAATGTTTACAAGAACGGACTGATTTTTTTTGACTTTCCTCGGGTCTTGTCTTTGTATCGGACTTCTCGCTGCTTCGCTGGGGAACGAGGTATTGGATCGTCTCGAATGCGAGGATCGAGAACAGACCTGAATCCGACGGGAAAATCTTCTTCGGCCTTTTCTGCGGAGTCAAGAATCTCAATTATGGAATTGGACTAAGGACTAAACCAATCGATGGTAAGTCGAACGTTACAGCTAATTTGATTTAAATCTCATTTTTTGCCTCCCTTTAAAACTTTAAAAATGTCATTGTTGGCCACTCTTTAAAGCCCTGAAAATTCATTTTGGCCTCTCATTTAATCCCTCAAAAATTTCAATATCTCCTACTCTTCAAATTCCCTTAAATGTCATTTTTGGCCTCTATTTAAAGACTTCAAAATTTGTTTTTGGCCATCTTTAAAGCCCCAAAAATTCATTTTTGGCCTCTCATTTAATCCCTCAAAAATTTCATTTCTCCTACTCTTCAAATTCCCTTAAATGTCATTTTTGGCTCTATTTAAGACTTCAAAAT
This sequence comes from Orius insidiosus, assembly GCA_014119065.1. Taxonomy (NCBI): domain Eukaryota; kingdom Metazoa; phylum Arthropoda; class Insecta; order Hemiptera; family Anthocoridae; genus Orius; species Orius insidiosus. The sequence goes on from JACGAQ010002413.1 coordinate 41,164, forward strand.
GTCGTTTTTGGCCATTCTTTAAAGCCCCAAAAATTTCATTTTTGGCCTCTCATTTAATCCCCCAAAAATTTCATTTCTCCTACTCTTCAAATTCCCTTAAATGTCATTTTTGGCCTCTATTTAAAGACTTCAAAATGTCTTTTTTGGCCATTCTTTAAAGCCCCAAAATTTCATTTTGGCCCTCATTAATCCTCAAAAATTTCATTTCTCCTACTCTTCAAATCCCTTAATGTCATTTTGGCCTCTATTTAAAGACTTCAAAATGTCGTTTTTGGCCATTCTTTAAAGCCCCAAAAATTTCATTTTTGGCCTCATTTAATAAAATTTCATTATCTCCTACTCTTCAAATTCCCTTAAATGTCATTTTTGGCCTCTAGAAAAAGACGTCAAAATGTCATTTTTGGCCTCTTTAAAGACTTCAAAATGTCATTTTTTCTTTAAAGCCCCAAAAAATTTCATTTT
>JACGAQ010002414.1:0-41622 GCA_014119065.1 Orius insidiosus
CTCCCAGCTGGGGGCTTCATCTGACTTTTACTTTTATTATATTATCATCTCAATATTTCAGCTAGCAGAAATTGGCCATTTTTTGAGATTGGTGCAAGATACTTTATGTTTTAAAAGAAATAACACAGTTTGAAATTGAAAGGATGTTTATTGTTAAAGAATCTACAACATTGGCCACAATAATGACAAGTCTTTTATGGTTAGTGTATCTTTAATTAATAATTTTATCATATTTTTTATAGCCCGCCACAATTAAGAGGGTCGCTTTATTTCAACCGATTATGATTTACGAAGTTTGGCATAGTTTGCTCTTCAAAAAAATGGAACTTTGGTATGCATCATTTGTGAAGAAAAGGGATCGACTTCAGGTAAAAAAAGGTCCATTTATTTTATCTAATATCTTTTTAGATGTTTACAAAATATGGGATTGAACCTCGATTTTGGGATGTTGTCGGCGAAAGAAATCCGATGAAGGAAAGCCAGTTTGACGAGTTACCATTTGTTAAAAAAGCATGCATTCTTAAAACTTTGTGTACAACCATGTTTGTATGTATTAATAATTCTTTTATTTACACTTTAATGTAATTTAGTTGTAATTAAGTTGATAATTAAAACTTTAAAACACCAACCAGGAAATTCCCCAGAAATAGACTTTTTGGGCGATTTCATGTCTTCTATAAAAATGAAGTCTTACATTTCATTCAAACTTTTTGTAAAATTATAGGATCTATAATGTATAAATATTGAAAAAATGTGTGATTTTGTACAAATTGTATGTGCAATACTGTAAATGGTTATTACTTACTATGTATTTATAAGTAACTGTAATGTGTAAATGAATTAGTAATAATAATTATATTGTATCCGAATTTTTAGCACTCAAATAAAAAAATTGAAGAATATTTTAATACAGTTGATGATGAATCACTTCGGAGGCCACTTTTACATGAAGATGCAAAATATGAATACGTGAGTTTGTTTAACCCTGAAATTCGAATCTACCGCTACCCAAAAGATAAATGGGATATGGTAAGTTAAAATAAAAAGTGAAAATTAAGTGGTTAATTTGTGAAATTATTTTAGGAGCAGTGTATAAAAGCTATAGTACCTGATTTTAAAATTGAAGCAGAAGGAACCTGACCCTGGTAATGGTTTCTATTATAACCTTCCTAACCTCAAACTTCCTTTGTAGGGCTTAAAAACTCTCAAAGATACATGTTTTCTTTGATCGCCTCAGATAAAGAGAGTCTAGTAACTTTCATGAAAACCCTCAATAAAAAGAAAAAATCCTCAACACCATGACTAGCCTATTAAATAACGACCAGACGGATTTTTGTGCTAAGAAAGGGCTCACAATAATGTTTGACCAATGGAAAAACTTTGTTTAAAAGGTTAGTCTGGTTAGGTTATTGATTAATAAGTTAATTTTGTTTAGGCCTGCCAGCCATGCTTCTAATTCGCTTCACTACTGGATTGGAAAAGACACAAATCTTGAAGATCAAAAATTGTAAATAATCTTGAAAATCCTGAGCCGGTTTTAGGTAATGAACACTGTTACGAAAAGACTTGTAAAAGAAAAGAATTTCAGGAAAACGAGTTTTGAAGCCAAAATTTTCGCTTGAAGATGTTGACAGTTCATCAAATGATGAAAGGATGTCTGAAGAAAGCGTTTCAGACTGGGAAGACGGCAATATTCGTCAGCTTAGAAAAAAGCCGGTGAAAACCATCCCACGTTTTTTTGACAGTCGCTTTATGAAGTTTGACCGTAAAGTTGAAGACGTTGCGAACCCTCCAGTGAAAACTTTGCCATCCAAAACTCCTTGTCAGAGGCCCGTAAAGAGAAACCAATTGCTTTTCAACGGCGGACCACCCCTTGCCAAAATTTCGCCGCTCCTTAAAAGACTTTCATCATGCTTAAATCACTCTGCGAAAACAATGGAAGGACTGCCTGACTCCAATAATCTGGACGGAGCCCTCGTAATAAACATGAAAACAAATGAGTTATTTACGGTGCCGTGTAAAGAAGGAACAGAGCGTCTTGAAGAAAATCCTTTGGAAAACGCTTTGGTTATTTATGTAAAAACTGGCATTACAGAAACTCCGAAAATTTATGATCCCTCAAACGATGAACCTGAGCTCACTGAAGACTTCATCCGACGTCCTCTTATAGATCATAATGTACATTCTATTATTGATCGTTTTGTTGGACGCCGTGAAGATCACCGTGCAGATCCCCTTGTTATTTCTCATATTGATAGACTTGTTGATCAGCATGTAGATCCTCTTGCCAATCATCATGTAGATCCTCTTGCCAATCATCGTGTAGATCCTCTTGCCAATCATCCTGTAGATCCTAATGCCAATCATCATGTAGATCCTATTGCCAATCATCACGAAGATCCCCTTGCCAATCCTCATGCTCACGTAGATCCTCTTGGCAATCATCATGTTGATCATGTAGATAATCTTGTGAATCCTCTCGCAGATCCTCTCACAGATCCTCTCGCAGATCCTCTTGCACTCTTTCCTTTATATGACCAGCAACCTGTAGAAGTCAAGTTAGAAAATTCCGAGCCTTTGGAGCCATTCGAACTTGATCAAATGTCACCCGAAAATTTAGATTTCAAAGACTTCAATTTCCCTATGATTTAGCTTTTATCATAAACGTATTTTAAAAAATTGACCGTTGTGTTTCTATGACATAAGCTTTAGTTTCGACAATTTTTGCTCGTCCAGGAGGTCCTATCTCAACAATTTTGGAGTTACAATTTTTTTTTTTTTTTTTTTTTTTTTTTTTTAAGATTGTCTGTATCTTAATGATTTTATATAACACTTTATTCAGTGATTCTAAATTTGATCGTAGAAAATTAAAGTAAGACAATGGACTCTAAAAAAAAATCATAACTCTTCGACGGATTGAGATATAATCAAAAAAATTCATGTTTTAACAACTTGTGCCATTTTTTAACCCTGTAAACTGGACCCCATTTTTAAATTAATTTTGGGAGTTCCTATACTTATTTTAACCCCATTTTCACATAATTTTTGGGATTTTATTTCGGTTTTTACCGAGGAATCTCCATGTAGGTATACTAAATTTTTTGGAGTTTTCCTCGACTTTTGACAGAGGAACCAAATTTTTTATTGATTTTTATGATCCTCGGTTTTTGACCAAAAAAACTTCATTTTTACGGGTTTTCCCAAAAATTTTTGACTGGGAAATCTTTAACTTCTAAAATTTTGGTTTGAATAACTATTGTACCAAAAAAAACCATTCATAAAGAGCGCATCTTGCTAAAGAATTGGAGAATCTTTATAATCGTAGTCAAAATGTGCAAATTATAAATTTTTAGCATGCATTATTTGGAATCTAGAGCCATCGACAAACCATAATTAAACACGTCGTTAATGCATAATTAAAAATTAAACACGAGAAGAAGCGAGATCCCGTAAATAAGGAGTGGGGTGAGAAGGGAGAAAAAAAATTCGTTCGAACGAGGTGGTGCCCGCATCGCATTCTCGTGGTCTCATTGAGAAGTAAAATCCGGGCCCCCACCAAACCTATTTTCTGAGAGTCTTATTATGGTTTGTCGATGATGTAATACTCCCCTTTAAAAAAAAAATTGACAACCACGTTTTACGTCACTTCTCCCACTTTTCCGGCCCGTTGAGCTCTCACGTTCTTTTGGCGCTTTTTCGAACAACCTACCACTGACGGTTATCATTTCTGGAGACTCAACGATTTTCTCATTTGAAATTTGAAGATTGCAATGTCGGAATTTTGATTTGATTCTCTTTGTTCGTCCTTCCAGTTTCATTTTTTCTGTGTGGATTGAAATTGATGTACGTATTTTACTATCACTTTAGTTCTCTCGCCAACCAGCTCTACCAGAAAAACAACTCGGATATTTTTTATTTTTAAAATTGTTATAGAAATACTGTTTTAAAGTTTTCAGAGTGATGTACATCGGTGAAGGAGGACTCGTCGAAGAAATTCGCGAAGAAGTCGTTAGATTGCTCAGAGCCCTTGGCATCAAACACACTCTAAAGAAGTCGGACTATAAACTTCAGGTAGCCATTTTATCTACATATTTTAAAAATATCCAAATATTTCATGTTATTAGGCGGAAAAACGTATCGAAGTCTATCATGTGTTCAAAACTTCATTGGAACTTCTTGAGAAAGAAAAAGTCGTTTTGCCCCAAAGTGGTGTTCAAGTGGAAGTCCCTGTTTTCGTGATTGATTCTTGCAAGTTCATCGAACAGAACCTGACAGTCGAAGGCCTCTTCAGAAAAGCTGGATCCACCTCAAAACAAAGAGAGCTGAGGGTATTCCTTGATAATAAGATTATTCAAAATTTTATGTTTTGTTTTTTAAAGGCTGTTCTGGATTGTGGGAGCCGCCTGGAATTAAATGCAGACCATCATGTCATCAACGTCGCCAATATTCTGAAGTTGTTTTTCCGTGAACTTCCCGAGCCGCTCATCCCCTTTAAGTTCCACAATCTGTTCCTCAGGTAATAAAATAAGTTATTAACCATCTTAAGACTTGTGGTCTTAATACATTTAATGGCTCCCATAGTGTGCTTTGAGCTTTTCATGTTCTTTTACCTATATTTGAAGATTTCTCCAAATCGGATGGTCATATCTTCATGGAATCAGACTTTTTAGGATAGGAGCACAAATACTTACTTAATGGTCGAGTCACTAAAACTGCTAGTTTTTGAGATATTTAAGGACATAGCAGAATTTTCATGCTCTTTTGCCTTTGAAGTTTCCTAAGGGGGCTGCCAAGCCATGCCAATGGGTCCGCAGAAAAGCTTGATAAAAGAAAAGAAGGAAACTGAGGAAACAACCAGGGGGGTTTTTAGGCTAAGTTTTTGAGGTTTAAAAGAAGCGAGATATTTCCCACATTTCAATATTTTTAAAGTTGTCTTGGCGTTTTCTTAAAAATACCCATTTTTACCATATATTGGAGTTTTCCTCACTTTTTTGATTGGGACACCACATTTTTAAAGGATTTTGTGAGTTCCCTTGGGTTTTAGACAGAAAAATGCTGTTTTTACACGATTTTTGTGAGTTTTCCTTGGTTCCTTGACTAGTTTTTTTGGGGAAAATTTAGGCTTCAAAAATGAGATATTTCCCACATTTTAATGTTTTTGGAGGAGTCTGGGCGTTTTTAGAATTTCGACGTTTTGAGACAAGAAGAACGCTTATTAGCAGAGATTTAAGATATAAAATTAGAAAAAGCTTGAAAAAAAAATACTGGATTTTCAGGAGTTTCCCTGAGTTTTTTGACTAGTTTTTCGCTCCTAAGTAGGCGTTCTTTAGACTTCAAAAACGAGATATTTCCCACAGTTTAATGGCTTAGGAGGATTCAAGGCGTTTTTATTACTATTTCGAAGTTTTGAGACAAAAAGAACGTTTTTTCGCAGAGATAGAGATATAAAATTAGAAAAAGCTTGAAAAAAATAAAAAATTTGGCAGGAAACTGGGGAAGCAGTGGTTTTTATTTATTTTTTTTATAGTAAAACCACATTTTTAGAGAATTTTGTGAATTTCCTCGGTATTTAGACTGAAAAACGCTGTTTTTACAAGATTTTCAGTTTCCCTGGGTTTTTTGACTTGTTTTTACCCCTCACTAGGCGTTCTTTAGACTTTAAGAATAAAATATTTCCACAGTGTTTTTAAAGGAGTCTGGACGTTCATCAGAATCTCTATGTTTTTAGAGAAAAAAAGAATGCGCTCCCAGTAAATTTTGGTTAGCGATAAAGATAGAAAGATAAGGTTTATCATTCAAATTTTGGTTTAAACTAACTTTTGTGCCAAAAAACCATTAGTCCCTTGCACATTAGCCACACGTTCAAATTGAACAAGGAAAACGAGGCCTGCCTCACATTTTAACCAGTAAAAGGGGCGCGCTTGTCAATTTTTTCCTAATGTCTACGTTTTTATTGAATTTTCATCAAAACACTAAATCTTTCTTCCGTGATTACCTGTCAAGCGCTTTTTTTGGGATTTTGCTTCTTGTGATGGCTGTAATTGATCAATGTTCACCAAATTTTCATCGAAAACTCCTTATGTGAACTGGAATTTTAAGTTGGGACCATTTTGTGATGGTTAAATCAATTTTTTTTTTTTTTTTCTCAGGTGTCTTACAGTGAAACAAAGGAGAGTTGAAGCTTTACTCCTTTCATGTCTTCTCCTTCCGAATGATCATCTGAACACTCTAGCATATTTACTAACTGTAAGAACTTTTTGTCATCAGTTTGTTTGTACTCATGTATTTTTTATTCAGTTTCTCAACAGTGTGACTCTTCAAAAGGATGTAAATAAAATGGATATTGGGAACTTGGCGATTATCTTCACACCAAGCATCATGCCAGTGGATGCTTGCAAACTTACGACCCAAGGGAGTGAAAAAATTAATCATCATGTCTTGATAGTTCAGGTTAATGATTTTTTAAAACTAGTTTTTCGTGGCCTCTGAAGTTCCAGGGTTCTGTGAATACTAAGGGAACTACATTTTCTGATAGCTTGATTTTTCTTTTAGACCCTTATAGAGAATGCTGCCGGTGTTGGAGTATTGCCAGATAGTATAAGCAGTAAAATCGATTGCTTGAATTTATCCACAAGCACTGTTGAAATGGATACATCGTTCACCGACAGCATGTACAAGAGAAGAAGGAAAAAAAGAAGAAGCAATTCCCTCACCAGTATGATTTTTTTCTGCTTAATCCTTCCTTTATAAAATGTTTTTTTCAGAAATGATCACTGGCATCAAGAAAATAATGACAAAGTCATCTCCAGAAGTCGAAGTGAACGCTTTGGTCTCGCCAGCGCCAAACATGATGTTGCACACGCCGAAAATGATCTCAACAAGAAAACGAAAAACAGAAAGCCAAGGGCTTTCCACCAAGAAGAAGTATGAGAATGATCAATAGTTTCAAGCCCATTTCACAGAAGCCTTCTTTATCAAGATTTTTCACTCCTTACCTCTGTTTTCAAGTCATTTGAATTAATAAATATTACAAGATATTAAATAAGGCTAGATATTTATTACAGCAACGGTAAATTATTATCGTCTGCTGGGGTTTTTATATTTTAAATCGCGAGTTTGCAAAGTGTGGTCCGTGGAGAATAAAACCAGCATTCGACTTAAGGATTTCTGCGGGGGATTAACTTAAACAGCAACATATGGATCAATTAATTTTTTTTTCTTTCTTTCTGCGTTTGGTTTAGGTGTGATGTCCTGAATATTCTCCCTGGAAAAGCAGCTCTAGCGAATACTCCTCTTAAAGTAAAATACTCATCCACCACTATGTTAACACCTCGGACATTAATAACTGAGTAAGTTTTCATTTATTTACCACTCAAGATTTCATTATTTCCTTTTTCACAGCTTAAAAAGGGACTGTACTCCATACAAGCAGCCTATAAATAAACCACCTGTTTCTTCAAATAAAATCTTCAAGTATGTTTGATTTATTCTTTCATTAAATTATTGTTTTGTTTTCATTTTTTTAAAGGAATAATTGCAATGAAAGTGCTCTATGCCTCAAGCCTTTGCTCAATAATAAGGATGTCAATGTAAGTTTTTGTTGTATTTTGATTTGACCTTTTGAAATGGTTTCACCTTTTTCAAAAAAATTTTTACACTTCATTATGTATTAATTTGAGTTTATAAATTACAGGTTTCCGAAGAGAATAAACGTAAGAAGGGTTCGCGAAATCGATTTAATTCAGAAGAGACGCCAAACAATAGGCTAGAGACTGAAGAGTATATCAGGATTCCCAAGCAGGAATATGAAGATATTAAAATGAGAGTGAACAACATTGAAAATTGTTTAGAAAACGAGTTGGAAAATATTCTTGGCGTTTCTATTAGTGATTTTGAGGACAGTAAGAACGAAAAGACTGTAGGTTCTCCGTTTTCAAAAGTTGAAAACGCGTATGCGAAAACTGTGAAGGAATCTGGAAAGATAAGTTTAAACAATGAACCGATTTCGCGGGAATTGAGAATCAGGCGTAATTCTGAAAGGATTATTCGTTCACCGAGCGCTCGTAAAATTGGCTCCATCAGAAGAAGATCTCGTGAGAATCTTTCAAAAACGGATTTGTTTAGACATGCATCGTTAACGCTAAGCGATAGACCTCGTGGTCTCGATTCTAATAACTTGTCATCGAGATGTCTACGACGTGGACGTCCGAATACCGTTTTTTCAGGACTTCCTCAGCGGTCGCCTCAACTCTCTAATGCCTCCGATGATGTCGAAATGGGTGAAGTTCCAAATGTCCAACAGAATGTCAAAAGTGAAAGTTGGGAATCGGCTGACAACTTTTTCTCAAAATCGAACAGCAAAGATGACCTCAATATCGATGAAAGCGGTCGAGAGTCTGTTGTCAAAATAAGAAGTCAAAATGCCGGTATGGTGCTCGCGAAAGCTAAATTATTTGACAGTATGGAAAAAACAAATAATTATGAAAACGTAGAGACAACTTCTGAGCAAATTGAGGGAGAATCGGCGGAACAATTCTCCCAAAGGAATTTGCAGAGGTCAAAATTTACTCAAAGCACAAGTCACCTTGGTTTGAAAAATAATCTTGCCAAAGTCCGTTCTACTCATTCGTTTAACTCGACTCCATTAAGGAAATCCGAAATAAAATCACCCTTGAGGAACATCGATAGGTCTAAGAGTTTCAAACGGAACATCGCCATTTCGCCCAAAAAATTGAAAAGACCCGGTGATCGAGTTTCACCTTTGATCAACGATATCAGAAGGAAGTCTCCTCGCTTCATTCACAACAAAAATATCGTAGTTAAAGATGGCTAAGTATTAATTTCCGTTTTAAATGTCTCTTTTTTTATTGACACAAGGCACGTCTTCTAATAATGTATCTACTAAATTAAAAAAAAAATTATTGTTGTGTTGACATGTTTTAATTTATAAAAACTTCTGTTCAAATAATTGTATGAAGTAAATTTTGTTTTAAAGCTTTAACAATAAATAAAATAAGAAAAATAATTGTAAAATTTAAGTTTTCAACCCCTTTTCTGCTCCTGATAAACCTACTCAACTGATGTTTTTCTAGGCAACTAACATCACCTTGTAGTGATGGAATTTCTCACGAAAATTGCACGCTTTTGCATTTTCGGATCTACGAGGCTCTACAGCACTGAACATATCACAATGTGTAGTAAGCCCAAGCCTATGCAGAAAATGCTAACTCTGTATATAGAACCTTCATGCTGGCATCCTTGGACCATAACCAGCCTAGAGGTTTTTTGAGTAGTAAGGTTTTGGGTGAGTAACATAACTTTTTTACCATGAAAAAAATGGAACATACAGGCAGAAAGTGGCTTACAGGGCAAGTGGAATTCATCAGTTTCTGACGATTCCACTTAATCAGGCTCCACTGTAATATGAAATAATAGATCAATATTATAATGATAAATAACTATTTATTTATATATTCACAACACATACTCCAGGCACTCAGAATCGTGCTCTACAACAATAAACAATACAATTAATACAAATATCTTTTTACAATTTCTTTTAAAATTTAATTTTTTTATTCTTCATTTAAATTGCATAAGTACCAAAGAACACGTGCTTCATACCTTCAACTATATGTTTAATTAAAAATTATTTACACGCTTAATTAAATAACAAAAAATTAATATATAATTGGAAAATACCCAAAAGTCGAGCTCTGTTGGTAAACTTTTGTACTTAATACAATTTTTCAAAAATTACAAGACATGACTGAGTAAAACTACATTATTTTTATTGCTAGGAAAACAAATTAGTCATCAGACTGGGTTGAGGAGGGGGGAATGAAACTCTATTCAAAACTAATTAAGCTTAAAAGTATTTAATTTTTTTTTGTTTTTTAATTTTTTAAAAATTATTTACATTTGCGTATATTTACAGCTCAATATTACAAGAGATATGACAACAAAATCATTTACAAAATAAAAAATATATGTACATTATAACCGACAAAAAAAATAAATTAAAACGAAAATAAAACGAAAACAACAAAATAAATTATTGAGCATAAACGACGTTTTTCTTTATAATATTAACTGGTAAAAACAATATGAGGTTATATTTCTGGAAAATTAAGGCCAATAGTCCACTGAAATGCCAAAGAAAATTGCGAATTCGTGGTGGTACGAAAAAATGATCGTACTAATCGGGCAGAAATCGTCCGTTTTCGTCCGAACTAAATTCGGAGTATTTTTGCCGAATTCCTTGGTTTCGAAGGCCAGCCTTTACTCGGGCATTCGGTTCGCCCGAAACGCAGTTTTCAGCTCTCAGTGGGCAATCAGCCAAATTTTTAATTCTGAATTAAATATTGTAAAATATAACAGTATTTTAAAAAATAATTCGGATTTTTTAAAAAGAAGAAGACAATATAACCTAAAAACTGTACATATTCTTAGCTCCAATATAAAAGAGGTTCAATAAGATTTTTCTTTCCTATCGTTTTAAAATGTTTAAACTTATTTACAATATTTATACGCATATGCACCAATACGTTCGTAAAATTAACATAAACTGTATAAAGACACCTTGCATTTTTAATATACAAGCATTTTATTTACATTTCTGGGACAAGTCTTGTGGCCTGAAACAAAAAGAAATACGTTTTAAAAATAAAGACTAAACATCAATAAAAAGGTAAATGGAGGGAGAAAAGGCGAAGATAAACGGAAATAGATTTGTATAGAGGACGGACGGATGGATGTTAATGGTTTAGTCTCGTCGGAAGACCACCAAGATATTCTGTTTATACATCTATACTTAGTTCAGACAAGAGATGATTCTCTGTTATTAATATCGACAAGAACATACATACAAATCAGACGTCGATTGAAAGGGATTTTGTATACAATCCCTAAAATTAAATACATGGATGGGGTAGTCCCGGAGATACTTTTCAAATTCGATAGACGAACCATTGAAATCGATAAAATCTAGATTGATGAGAAAAGAAAAGTCGCTAAAAATTGATTACGGTGGCGTAACCGAGGTCTCCAGGGGGCTCAGAACACCAATCAGGGCTACGTTTCCGTTAAGAAAAAATTTTTATTACCTAATTCATTTTTATTTTGTCTGATATTTCGTTTATTCATATCAGGAGAGGATAATTCATGTGAGGAATTAATTTTTTTTTTTGAGAACTCGGTTAAATTGTTTCTTGGGCAGTAGAAATAACAGCTGAATTACTGGGGGCCTTCGAAAATAGGTAAAGGAATTAGGAAATTTTTTTGAAAACTTGGTAAAATTGCTCTTGGGCACTAGAAATAACAACTGGGGGCCTTCGAAAATAGGTAAAACAAGAAATTAGTTCCCACAACCCTCAGCTTAGGAATCCCGATAAAACGCCAGTTTCACGATCACAAAATCGAAGAAAACTCTTTAAAATAGGGTAAAAAGGGTTTTTCTTGGGAAAAAATCGATGAAAACGACCAAACATATGGTAAAACAGGGGTTCCCGGGGAGGGGGCGAAAAGCATTAAAAATGGTCGACTCTCGAGCAGAAGATCAAAAATCGGTTAAAACTGTGGCCGTCAAGTGTTCCGGAAAAATGCTACGGACGGAACCACAGGCAAAGTTGAGATCGGTAAAGATCAATATTCGATTTGACCCTCCGGGGTCTGGAAGACCCTTCCCCAAAAACCCGACATCGAGGGTATAGCAATAACTTCTTTAAGTAAGTTAAAAAACATCCAAACATTTAAAAAAAAGGGTCTTTTTTGCCCACAAAAATAGAGGAAACTTCCATAAAATTAGGACAAAAGGGTTTCTCTTGAAAAAACTGAAAGATTGAAAAATTGAGGACAAGGATAAAAATTCTGTAAAATTCCGGTTAGTCTGGTGTTTTTTGTAAAAGGCCAAATTTTGGCTAAATAATATCTTCATTATATTCAGGAAGAGTTAAAAAATCCAACATGGCCGAAAAAGGGGCAAAATTTGATCAGTACAGGGTGACATTTTAGGGTCGAATATAAACCGAAAAAAGATCGCGAAAAACACTCTAAAAATGTTGTTTTCGGACCAAAAACCTGAGGGAAACTCCATTTTAGGTGAAACTGGTTTCTTTCGTCCAAAAAGTCGAGAGAAACCACAAAAAGAGAAGGAGAAGAGGAGGGTAGGTAAAAAAATTAAGTTCTATACCGTTATGGGCTGGATGTGTCATGTTGAAGGCTGTCGTCGCTTTCTAAGTAAGTGACGTAGCTATCGGTAGAGTCTGGATGTACCATGTCAGTCGTCGGTCCCATCACTTCATGAGGCGGTGGACCGTGGACTTCATAACCTTGGCCGTGTAACTGAAACAAAAAATTCATCTTTTTACAAATTTAGCGAATAAAGCTCTTCCCTCTCCCAACCCTCTCGCGGCCCGATCTTCGACTCACGGCAAACCCCTCTAAACGCAAAACTACCAAATCAGGTAGAGGATTTCCATTTTCTGGGAAGAAGACCGAAAAAAGGGCCCAATTTACCTATAGGTAAATTGAAAGCGGTAGTTAGCTGCTTTTTTAATAACCACAAATCCTCAACGTCCCCTCCCAAAAAAGAAGCCCTCCAATTAAAAAACTTTTATGCGACATACTAAATGGTGGACTTTAATTACGATGTTGACCTTTTGTACGACACCTGTCTCACCGATCGAGATAGGTAGGGGATGCTGCTGGCTGCTAATAGAGTGAAAAGGTGGGGAACTTCCCCTCACCATCTGTCGCGTCCGACCTTTTTATCAAGATCTTAAAGACTGACAGGGCTCCACTGATTTTTATTCGACACCTTCCTATCATAAGTAAAACAAAACAAATAATATTCATAAATTATAAGTAAAGCCTAAAAAAATATTTTAAATTAGTACTAATTATAATTTTCCCGTTTGATTAACATCTCTTTGCTTATCCTTTAAAAATGGATTAAAAAATCTTTATGCGGCTAATCTAAGAAGAAAAAAATTAGGGGCTAATCTACATCGTAACCCCCCTGCCCGAAACTCTAGATAACACGATCATTAAGGGAAATGTAGGACATCACCATAAATTCCCGGCAGGACAATGTTGGCAATCAAATGGCATTCTCTCCATGTCCTCTAATAATGGCGAAATATTTTTTTTAGAGTCGAGATACCGTAAATCCTTATCTAAATGCCCTCCTCTTCTCATTTTCCTCCACACATCGCTTCTTAAACAGATGTTCGCGTGTCATGATTAACATCTAAATTCTCTTTCAAAAGCATTAGTAATTTTCGTTTTATAATTTATGCGCACCATCTGACTGTATAATTTGGTCAAAACAATCAAACGTTAAGATGTGACATCCTCTTTTTTTTAATTAAAAAAATTAATCCATTATTATTTTGACAAAAAAAAGTTTTACATAAGGCTGTTTAGCCACAATGAAGCTAATGTCTCACCAGAGATGGGTAAAAGTCAAAATGGCCAGAGGATTCATTAATTTCAAGTGAAACGAAAGAACGAGAAAATCTGGTAAAATCTGCACAAAAGCCTAGGAAGACCCCTTTTCGAAAAAAATCGTCCTTTGAGGGTATTACGACTCCTTCTGTTGCTGAACACATTAATCTTTAACTAATGGGCTACTACACTTAGAGAAAAAAAAATGGATTGAGCGCATATTTTGATATTCCATTTTAGGCAGACGTTTATTGATGAGAGGACGGAAAAAAAGTAAAGAGTCATAATATCAAAAAGCTAAAAGGTTTCGTATGTAGGTATCCGAAACCCTTTGACTGATACGTCATTTGTATTTTTTGAAATATCGAGGGCGCACAGAATTTCTTATTCTAAAAGTAATAAATCGCCAATGGAGAAATTAAAATATCGATCCATAAACTTTTAGGAAAAACATGAAGTCCAATGAGGGGAGCTTTTGAATGGAGAAAAATCTCCGTTTAAGAATACTAATTGACTTTTGAATCAATTTTCAAAATTAAAATCGGATCATTTTTGAAAGCGCTAGGAGGATCACATAGAATTCTCTCTTATCTCTCTTTATTACTAAGCTAATCTCCGCCCACCTTGGCTTTAAATTAATGATGTGGATAAATGAATTAATCATTGCGATACGAATCTATGAAACAACCCCTTCTAAGTCTCTTACCCTAGGGACGGTTAATCGATAAACACGTGTCAACAATGGACAAACCTCTACCTATCGCAGTAATTGATAAAATCAATAAACATATTTTAGAAATATTTGGGTAGTTTCCAGGGGGAGAGTGAAGGCCCATTAATGGACAATCTGGAAAAATTGTGCTTTGTCAGAAGTTTGGTTTTATGCCTAAGGGTAACTAGTTGAAGGAACTGGAAGCATAATATAATAATAATTTCGGATGAAATAATAACGCGGTTTCGAGTCGGGGATTACTTTTGTTAAAATGTATGCGTCTCGTGTCTCCAGTGGGGCGGGTGGGGGGTGTTGAGCTTTGAGGGATGATGCGGCGCGGTGCGGTGGGGGCGGCCTAGCAACGTTCTTTGGATTGGCCCTCGAACGAGCCGTGAGCATGCGCACCATTCCTATCAATACTGCTCCACCGCGCCCCTGCTCACCGATACTCATTTACAACTTCAATACTCCATAAAATGCTACCTTGTAGCCACCGAGTGCAAAAAAAAATTAAGCCATCTAAAAGGATGGAAGCCTCAAATTTAACTTAAGCAACCAAATTAATTATGTATTGAAGAACCCTGGGTGCAATGGATCAAATAAAAAGAACCTTCCCTAAAAGGCATCCCTGGGTGCCTACTTACCGCTTGCCGGTAAATAAATCCCCGAAAACGCACCAGCAGTCCTTCTTTTGACAATATCTGCAGAAAGAGCAAATGTACCAGCTCGAGAGTAAAGGCTCTTATTTTCATTTGGAATTGTCGAACAAAAAAATTGGGAAAGATAAAAGGTGATGTGAAATCGTTTGACAAGCAGCCATACTGCTCCAACCCTTTCTCCTGACATCCCCATCTCTACTTTGAGAAGATCCAGCTTTCCATGACGGCGTCGCAACATGTTTGTTTACAGAATACCGCCAAGGGGAGCTTTAAAAACGGGCGCGGGAAGAAGTCGTGCTAGAGTTTGGCCCGTTTGACATCAGCGTTACTTCTGGCGCTTTTGTTACAGAAATCAGCACTTTTGACATTTTGAAAATAAGGGGCACACGTTTACTTTTTCTAACGACTTGGCTGCAATGACCGTCACTGCCTTTGGGAACACTTTATAGAAGTCCGAGATATGATGGCGAACCTATGTTTTTGTACAATGAAATACGGTTTCCTTCGATCGTTTTATTTCCCACGGGAAACTTTTTTTTACTGGGTTTAACATGGTAGACAAAAACCCTTCAAAAAATAGTACTTCGAGAAGTTAAAAGTCTAAAAATGAACTCAGAATCGTATGAAAAAAATTGAATTTTATTTACCTGGTTGACTAAATGTTGAAAGGGTGGGGCTGAAGGGTCCAGACGGTCCAAGTCTGTGTGGAGGGCGAAATCGCTGAGCGCTTTCCAAGGTGGTTGATATGACGTCACTTCAATTGGGTTCATCCCGATTGGGCTTTCGTGTCGGACAGGACTTGAAGCAACCATTGGAATCCCCTGCATACTTCCATACCCTAACTTCCGTCCATCCTGAAATTGAAAACAAAAACATAAATAAAATTTCAAAACATTTTTCGGGAACAAAAAAAATCAAAATGGGAATTTTCAGCCAAAATAGAGATAGTCCAGATAAATGAAAAAGTGGTGGATGACGATTTTTGACCCTAAGGGGTCTAGAAGACCCCAAAAAGTGAAGTGCACAGGGTGGTCCAGATTAGTCAATATAATTAGGTCAATTAGCATTTTATAAAAGAGTCGTTTTTCTTGTATTTGCATGGATGAAAGAATTTAAAAAAACCTATAAAAATACCTAATTTTTTCATCCTCCATTAAATAAACTATATCGAGGAATCCGCTTCAATAAAATGCACACGGAAAAAAAGCAACTCCCTTTCGAATGAAGATTTATCGCCGTGGCTTCTCGCAGTTTTACGATTAAAGCAAAGGCTCCTTGAGGGACCTCAGACGTAAAACGCTTAAAATTACAACTTCCCTATTTGAGAAAGTTTTAAAACGCACATAGACAGGATACGTCAAAGGCCTTTTATGATGTCGAATCCGTTAATAATTCATTAATTAATAATCTCGAAGATTCCAGGCTGGGAATGCAAAGGAGTTAAAGATCAACTTCTTGGTTCTCTTCCAAGAGGTCAAAGCAAACATAAACTAAATAAAATCTCGCAGCCCATAAAATTTATGGAGATGAAAAATTTTAACGTCAGACAAAATAATGTTTCTCTGAAAGTGGTAATTCTCGGATTCTAAAATGTTTAAAAAGTACATAATTCTATATAATGAATATTAGGGGATTATTTAAAAAAAAGAGAATTTTTTATGGAAAAAAAAGAAGAAAAAAGGGATTTTTCCCAAAAAATTTCAGTCCATCCATGGCTTTTTTTTTTTACTCCCAGTCGTTCTACTTCAGTAAAATTTCTCCCAACCTGACATTCTACTTAAGCAATAGTTTATTTCAAGTGATAAGAGAAGAACCGTTTCTTTTTATTGGAGGCCATCAAGGCCAAAACAAAAGAGTGGAAATAAAAGGGGCAAGGCAATTTTTTTCTGATAAAACGCTCCGAATTTGATTACTTTTTTTCCTCTATCTCATAATGGTGTCATCTTTGAAACACCGTACTAAAAAAAAAAAGTTTTTCAAGAAATTCTGCAGGTACTTGACCTCTCAAGACTCCTTGGCTACGTGCCTAAATCAAGTTTTTTTTTCTCCTTCACTTGTGTAGCTTATCCATTTTGTTAAATTCTTTTAATTTTTGATTTTGAAAAAAAGGAATCGATCTGAAATTCTATAGGATTATGAATGGAAGGGGTGAATGGGAGGGGGAGAAGGGCTTTGGTGATGTAAGTGGGTTTGGTATGAAGAGAGGCGCCAGAGAGATAGGAACGGACCGGACTGGTCTTTTATCAACCGAGTCAGAAACCACTAATGCAGTACCAGAGTCTTTCCGCTCATTTATTCACAAACAATCACCTCAGACCTCCCTAATTACAGAGAATTCTTTTCTCCCGTCATATATCTTAACATATCAGAGATTTTTTTTTCCTACCCGAAGTTTTATCAAATGTGATTTTTTTAAACATAATATGTACTTACAACGAAGGTACATCTTACAAATCCCAAGGTCGAGGCCTTGTATAGGCATAATAATTAACGGAATCCAAAAATAAAAAATTCTGGTAAGTTGGAGATGAGGACTTTTTTCTTCAGTTTTATTAATCCTTCCCTAAGTTTTCGCAAATTAAGTCCCTAACGGCAAGGGTTTTAATGATAAAAATCATAACTCCAGGAGGGATTGAGAACAGCCAGAGAGCTCAGGTTTTACTTGGGTCGCATTTTTTCTCAAAGGTTATAATGGGGGCATTTTAGCGCTTACTCCTATTTGTCCGAAAAAACAGAAGATGCCTCTCTGTGTGAATAAGAACTGACACAGATCAAAAAGGAACGGTTTTCGAGAAAAACAGTTATCCTTTTTTTAGGAAAACCTCAATTTTAAGTGTGGCAGATTCTGTCAAAAGTTTTGTTAACTGCGCTATAGCCCTTCTGATAAAATAATAACAATAATAATTTTTTTTTTTCGATAGTAGAGAGATAAGGGTTTCGTGTGGGCGAAGGCGTTCAATTTTTTTACTTTGATAACAAATTTTTTATTGACTTGCTAAACTGGGCCACTCTACAATTCATTGGCTTAGAGGAAATGAGATTGATAAGGTTGAGAAAAGCCAACAGACGAGGTTTCTCCCATTCTGGAAGTTAAGACGATTTTACGTCAAAGAGCGAGGAGTGGCGTGGAAAAGAAAAAAAAAGTGGAAGGAACCTACTTTAGAGGGCGAAGTGGAAACGTGTTGTACTTTTACAAGGGTCTTTGTCGAAAAAGAAAAAAGGGATAGAGCGAGAGGAGAAAAAAGGAGAGAGAGGGAAAAAGGGCCAACTTGGGAATCTTGTGTCAACAGAGAGCATTCCTTAGTCAACAAATGACACACAATCCATCCCATCCAAAACAATCCCCCCGCCATCGCTGTCGCGCTCCTTCAAATATAATAAACAAACCACCCTCTTCGTCGAAGCAAACATTTTCTTCCTTCGGCATCTTTATTTTATCGATCACAAATAGAAACGACTTCAATTTTTATCCTAAAATAAAAACACACAAGAAAAAAAAGGGTTATATTCGAGTAATTTTATACTCCCACTTTTTTTTCCCCAATGTCAAAAATTAAGAAAAAGATATCATAAGCTCGAGAGAACAATGAACCTTCCGATTCAATAATGGATTTTTTATATTTTGTCACATTTTTTTTATCCTTCTTCAAAGGGTGAAAAATTGTTCTTGTCACTTAGCTTTTACGTCTCAGCTATCCTTGAATATCCTCGCTTTCTAATGCGGAGCCCGTTCTAAACGTTTTTTGAATTCGTGGGCTTGACTTGTTATCTTAATGTACGGCCATTCTGTTTCTTCTTTTTTTTTCGACAATTTTTTTTCTCTCTTTTTTATTTTAAGGTTAGCTATTTAATTCAAAGGCAGTTTCCAAGTCAAATTCGAAATTTCTAAGCCAAATTGAGCTAAGAAATTGCGAAAACTTTACATAAAAA
The DNA here is from genome assembly GCA_014119065.1 of Orius insidiosus. NCBI lineage: Eukaryota > Metazoa > Arthropoda > Insecta > Hemiptera > Anthocoridae > Orius > Orius insidiosus. The sequence goes on from JACGAQ010002414.1 coordinate 18,748, forward strand.
ACGAGAACGCAAATAGAAGGTTAAAAATGGCATCATAACCTACGTAAAATGTGACTTTTCAAAGTATTTTAAGAAAGATAATTCTACAAAAAGCCAATTTTTCAAAAACACAAAAGCTTTTTCTAAATAAATGCGAAAAGGCGGGTAGCTTCTATTTCAGTCTCTGAAGGAGTATGATGTTTTTTCCCCAAATACCACGTTTTCTCCCCCCGAAAAACTACCGAAGTCTCACTTTTCTTTAAATTTTCAAGGGCCAGATTCGGCGATTGGTTTAAAAAATTTCGAAGAGCAAAATAGATTATAAGTAGATGATCCTCCAGAATAGTTTGAAGTCGGAGTTTCCTTCTGAAAAAACCTTTTTGCGGCCAAAACGTTCGATTAGCCCTTGAACGTTAAGGAGGATATTTGTTCAGAAATCGAATCTTCATCAAAAGGGCCGGCGGTGTCGAGGGTGGGCTTTAAAGCAAGGTCACCGCCTCCGCATATTTGCTTAGGAGTCACGGCCTTTCGCCTTCGCCTTCTTCGCCTCTTCTTTATTTTTTTCTTCCCTAATTTTACTAAAAATTTCTCATGCATCTGACACGCGAACCTTTCATCCGAAGGAGCATTTTTTCTTAGTTTATTCATAAAAAATAATAACGATAAAAAGAAAATGAACAATTAAATAGCCTCATGTATGAATAAAAACATTTGTAGGCTAAGAAAAAAGTCCAGAGATGGTAGAGGAGGTAATATTAATTATAATAAGAATGAATATTTAAAAATTTAAGTAGGCAGACGTCTAGTGTCAGTCGGCTATCTTGGAAGGAAGGAATCTTTAAAATTTGCATTTAAATCGTCCGCCTCCTTTTGAAGTCGTTCTGAATCATTTGGAAAAGGAGGAGTGAAAAAAATAAAAAAAAAAGGAAACGAGAAAAAAACAAGGAATAGAACAAAAACGAAAAGTTACAACTCTGCTCATAGTAATAGCCCGATTTCAAGTCCGAATAATAAGTTTCGCCTAGAATATCCTTGTTAAAAAATAAATCTTTGTAGAAGAATATTTTTACGCATAAGAATTTTCTTTCATTTGAAAAAATTGGGGAAGTTGGCCGGCACAAAAGACGAGTTTACGTAAAAAGGTAGGTCCCGGGGAATAAGAGTTGAGAGCACTACAATAATATCCGAGTTCAAAACTAATGGGAGTTTCGCGAAAATGACATGACGTACCTTTTCTTGTTGCATTTGTTGTTTCATAGCTATCGCTCTTTTTTTGTCTTTGCATCTTTTATTTTGAAACCAAACTCTTATGACTCGGGGACTGAGTCCGGTCATCTCGACGAGTTGTTCTTTCATGAGTGCGTCCGGCCTGGGATTCGCCGAATAGCAGGTACGAAGTGTGTGCAGTTGTTTTTCGTTGAGGACAGTCCTAACGCGAGTCGGTTTACCGTCGGAAGTCACTTTTCCGCCGCTTCTCACCGTCTCTCGACATTTATTCGATCCGGACTCTGAAGAATCTGAAAAAAAGAAATTCAAAATGAAAGTTCATCAAAATACCTTTGTAGGGAGGAAAAGATATTGCTGTACCGCATTAAAATCCTGATGGCTACTGGTTGAGAAGGGGCCAGCTTCATGAAGGACGAACAAAGGTTAAAAAGAATCCAAGATAAATCACAAATCAAATTAGCAAAAAAACTGAAGCGGAATCCTTTGTAAAAAATCGATGGTTGATGATTCAGTGAGTAGTGGGATAATAAGATGTGGTGGTTCAGACAGGGCGTTGTGTGCTCAAGCTGTGTAAATAGTTGGTCGAGCCACTTCAAGACCTCTCCCGTCTCTTCATCGCCCCTTCCCCCGGCTAATCGTCTGCACCCCAACACTCAGACCACTCCCGACAATTATTATTATTCGGCACTGAGAAGAGAAGGGACAGCAGCTGAAGCACAATAATCGAAAAAGGGACTCCGTTTCATTTAAATCTCTCCCCCACTCAAGTACCGCAAATGGAAACGATACTTGTAACAATGCCTCTTCATATTATAGAATAAAAGGTAAAGACACGACTACTCTAACGCAATTCCAAGTGTCTAATTGCCGCTTTCCCTCTCAATCGATAAAAAGCGAACCAGAAAACTTTGATATCATTTTTCTCGTAAGGAATAGGATTGAAAAATTGCCAGAAAGACTAGACAGATATCTCATTTGAGAGTGGGTGTGACGCTGGTTACACCATTCAGATTAACAACTTATATTGACACGATCTTCAAATCCCATGCACACTCCTCGATTTCTCAGAGGGCGGGTAGGGCATCAAAGTACCGAAACACTTTCCGAAACCCTTCTCGTGGATTTCAGCCCTCATCTTCATCCGAATGCCGAATCACGATTCTATACTTTTTTTATAACAACTCCCCTTCCTCAAATCCGGCTCACTACTTCAATTAATTATTGGGATTTTATTGTTCAGAAAAAATTGTCCATGCAAAAAAGCTTAAAAGGCTTGACGAAACCCATGATGCATCCAGATTCGAAGAAAACCTAAAATATATTTCCACTGATACGAACGTCATGCGTTTCCTCGCCTGAAGCTATCGGTCTTGTTTTCCCAGTTCCTTTCCCACAAATCGATAATGATCAGTGGATTACCAGGAAAAGCCTTAATGGCCTTAGTAGAGATACCGATGGGCGGGGGGGAGTCGATGACGACGAGCAGGGGGAGGTGTCTCAGTGTATAAACTTTTCCCTCTGTTCCATGGGTCCTGTTTTCCCCACAAAATTCACACCGATCGATTACATAAGTGTCTGGAACGAACGGAAATTCCTCGAAAAAGAAAGACCAAAAATATCTTTGTGATAAATACACATTCTGGGAGATTTTAAGCAGTCATTGGCAACAAGGCCAAGTGGCCAAGAACCTATGTCCTCAGCGATGAAAATCAGAGAACTAAATCAATGACCCACGGACGCTCAAGCAAACCAGAAAAAAGGATACCCTGCCAAACTGTTTTCTCCGTTGGTCTTTGAGTCAAATAACCACTTGTTACCAACTACGAAAAGAAGATTCCATGAAAAATTGGATCAAAATGCAAAGCGTTTCATAAAAACTGGCGACTGACGCTGCCACCGACAACCTCGGTAAACATGCTAGTCAATTTTCCCAAAAACGGAGCATGAAGGGGAATACAAAGATTTCCCTTTGACAAAATTAATATCGGCTTCATTACGCACATAATAAATAAATCGGATCACCGCAATACCTTCTTAACGAAATCAATAATCATAAAAAAAAAGGAGAAAAAGTCAAACAAATTAAAAAAGTCGGCGCTTTTAAGTTTTATCAAACGTTTTCCAACGAGTATTTTAATTGTGTTTTAATTGAAAAATAAACGTGATGATGAAGAGGAAAAGGGAGACAGAGAGAGAGAGAGAGAAAAAAGAAATGGAGATGGGAAAAAAAAACCTTATTGATAGTGCTACTATCAGGGCGAGGGGGAACGGGAGATTGACTGGCTCAAAGGGAGCCGCTGTTTACAAAAAATCCAGGTAATGTTTACTTGGCACGAACAAACAGATAACAGAGTTTCAAAATCGCGGAGCGACACAGAGATAGACCGCTAACCCAATAGCTCCTCCCATTTTTCCAATAAAGCAACTTGATTTTTTTTTTCTTCTTTTAAAAATTGTATCAAGATTTTTATTTAAGTCACCATCATTAATTAATCAATAGCAGAAAATCATTCACCTCATTTCGTATCCATGCAAATCACTAATTTAGAGCATACGTGGGGAACATATGGCCCACGGATCACAAAAAAATTTTTCCAACGTCATTATGGGTGAGAAAACTCCTTTTTTCCCCAAGGATTTTCGGACTTTCCAGAGTTTTCTTAGGTCATAACTAATAAGCCAAGAAAACCCCATTTCCCAGATTTTCGGGCATTTTTTTTTCTCGCAATTTTCGAACCAAGAACTCCTAGATTGTAGAAGACCTACAACTCTTCATTTTGACAAATTTTTTCAACCCTTTTTTCACATTTTCAAGCTTTTCTCTCGATATTTTGGCTTAAAAAAATACTATTTTCACCAAATTTCAGGGCGATTTATTCTTGCTTATATTTTTAGGCCTTCAAAATTCAAATTTTAGTAAAATCAAATTTAAAAAATTAATTAAAAACTATAAAAATTTAGAGTGTTTTTTTATGAACTGTAAATTTTTACGGTGTCATCAGCGACATCATAATCATCTTTTAGTTTGGCCTCTGACTAAGGAATGGTTGGCACCCCTGATTTAGAAGAATTTTCAAATGAATCGTTTGAATAAAAATATGTAACAGTAGCCAAAAAATGGAATACTAATTTTATTTTAAGATTTGAAAACTAATTTTTTTTTTTTTAAATGTCGGCATTTTTCGTTTGCCTCTATATCCGGGGAGATATTAAAAGGTCGAGGAGGTACAGGAAAGAGGAAATTTAGGAACTTTGCAAATATCTGGATATAAGCCGAAGTCTTCCCAGAGATTATCTACCAAAATGCTACACTGAAAATCCAAGCCGAAAAAGTCAAGAGCGCCCATTATCGTATGGAGGGTGGATAACGCTGAATTGAGTTAGAATGCGTGTGATCAGTATGCATAAAGGGTTAGTGGAGGAAACATTGGACAGTGTCCATTAGCTGATGAAGGGAGGGAGCTCCAATGGCGTTATTAACTTGGTCAACGCTCTCTAAGCCAGAGATTAGTTTCCCCTGGACTTATTACTCTCGAGTTTAACACCGTCCTACCCGATTCCCTCGTTTGCTTTTCCGAATGTATTTTAGGCCTAAGCGCTTAGGAAGGGAACACTAACTTGGCTAACTAGTAATTTAATTAGAAAGCAATCTATTCTGGTATACATAATGGCGCCAAAATTGATATTTTTTTGATAGTAGAATATTGTTGTCTCGCCTATAGTCTTCCTTTCTGTAATCAGGGATTCTCAAACTTTTCCTAGCGGAACTATGTTACCGGCCAAAATGAGTGGCGGAGCCTATTTTGTTCAGTTTGAACGCCTTCGATGTGTGGCTATTTTTAATGGGACAAATAAATGTTTTGCTTGTGGGGCACAAATGTTGTCCAAACCAAAATTTTGTCTAAAAAGACGCCCAGACTTCTCTAAAAGCACTAAAAGTAGGAAATATCTTGTTTTTTGAAGTTTAAGGAATCCCTGTCAGCAAAAAAACCTAGGAAAACTTTCGACAACCCTGTAAAAATTGTGGTTTCTCTGTCAGTAAAACGAGGAAAACCCCCGAGAATCCTAAAAAATGCGGGTTTCTGAACCACCAGACCCCCTAAAAATACAAAAATTTGGGAAGTAGATATCTCGTTTTTTGAAGTCATTTAGCGTAAGCGTAATCCAAGCTTCAGCTTTTATGTTTGCAGCGATTTTTTCCGTAAATGGGGGGAGGGGGTTATACTTTGGGAACCCCTTTGTTATATAATTCAAGGATGATTGAAAATCTGTTACATCGTAGAGGAGGTTGAAATAATCCCAATTTCTTAGTTAAACGCAACCCGGAACAAACCCCTAGTAAAAATCGAATTAAATTAAATTGGAAAACCCTCGTTATTTGGCTCTCCGTAGGAAATTACGAAGGCTGGGGTGTGTGTAAGATGGGGGTGGCGGGCGGGGAGAACGTCGGGGGGCGGCGTATTGCAGGTGGTCGTCCCATGCTTTCACACTGATTAAACTGGAAATCGATCTTTCAAGCTCCCTTAGACCTATTTATTTATTAACACTCAACAAATTAAGTTTTTACGGCGATAGAGGGACGAGAGGACACATACTGAAAAGAACAGGAGGGAGCGGTGAAAAAAAAAAACCTTTGTCCCTTTCATTGTTCCATTTTTAACTTGTGTAGAACAAGATTTTTAAATCACTTTGCTTCTAATTGAACAAAAATAAACATAAAAAACAAATAAAAAGACCATTTTTTAAAAAACGTGATTGTAGGAACTTACATAAACAATTTTGCTATTTTATCGACTTGCTTTCTAAGTTTGGTTGACTTTAAAAATGGCCATAAAGTAAAGAAAAGAAGAAAACCTCGAGAATTTTACTGCGGAGGAAATGCACATTCTGTGGTTATACCCCCTTCATATTAGATACCACAATAAAAACAAAACTATGATTTTTTTTTACTACGTACGACTTTCCAGTTTGACAGCCATTTGCGGGTTTGATGGATTTTTTATATGGGACTACATTTATACGTGCGGCAAATTTTGAGGATAAAAAAGGCGTCTCTGTAGAAAAACGGAAGAAAACGGCAAAACGGGGGGAAAATGAGGTTTAAAAAATCCATTAAAGAAGTAAATCCGATTAAACGGCTGTTTCTTGGCAGAAAGATCGAGGGAAAAGCCTTAAAGGGATGGTCCAGGCCGCGGGAGAAGAAAAAATAATAATCTGCCCAGGGTGCCTGCTACCTGACCATAAACACCTCATTCAAAAAGTTTTCTGAAGTTAAATATTTTCTCAGCTATCTTCGCTCACCACCTTGGGATTTTGTGTGGACATAAAAGTCTCGCTTTTGAATGAACTGTCTGGAGTACTTCAAAACTGAACGTCTTATAAGACGATTGCAGTCTAGACTAGGGAGACAGTTCATTCAATTGCGAAAAACCGAAAAAACCAGAAATTGTTCCCATAGTGTAAAGAGTGAATTGAGTTAATAAGATAGTAATAAAAATTTGAATTACCTGAATTTGATCCTTCATTGTGCAGCAGGCTGTTATTATTCGATATATTGGTATTGTTATTATTGTTTTCGCCGTTGGATGCTTTTTCCAAAACTTCGTGATCTTCTTTACAAAACAGTCCATCCTCTCTAAGTGCGAATTCGTCGCCGGGTATTAATTGACGTTCACAGGCGGAACACCTAAAGCACTCTATGTGATATATTTTCGTCTTGGCCCTCATAACGAAATCGTTTTTGCTGAAGCTAAGACTGCACTTGTCGCACTTGGTCCCAAACAGTCTGAAAAAGAATAAGAGACCTGCTCAACTTGAATGGATAATTCTTGGATGATGTGAATTGCTTTTTAAAATCTCATCTTGTTTTTGGTGAACGGTTTCAAGTATGAATGGGGACGGACCTTTTTGGGTCCTGTATTGTGTTTGCTCGGCAAAAAAGTGGGTAAAACGTCGACTTGTATGTCTGTGTTTACTATTCCTGTTTTGCTATATTTAGACAAATATTGGCCTGGGCGGAGGAAGGGTATGTTTGTTTTTCTGGGTGGTCCTCCCCGCTCTCCACCGTCGCCCCGTGTTTGGACAGTCTTGTATTACCAGCCGCTCTACCTCTTCTGATGGATATCATTTGGCCCCGACAATTTTAGGCGTTATACCGCGCCTTCCTCTTTTCGCCTTTCCCACCCTTCGCCACTGAAACCTCGATTCACGGCAAACATTCCCTTTAACCGACTGAGAAGGGCCGAATAAAAAAAATCAGATCGTCAAAACACTTCTCACGAAGAAGATAACAGTCTAATAATAATAAAATAGGCCCCGGGGCTCCTCTTTAGAGATGCCTACTTAAAAATAATTCATTTCTAATCCTCTTGTCTCCGTAAAACCATGAAAAACAAGGATTAAGTTCTCGAGAAGTTAGGTTTTCATTTAATATTCTACTCGCGGATAATCAACAAGAAAATTTTTTTTAAAGATAACAGCGAGAATAAGGAAGAAGACACTTAAAATACTCAAATTATGTCGCAGTAATTTATTTAAAAACCAACGGTAATAAACAAACAGAAAAAAACCAAGAAATGCAGAAAAAAAGGAGTTTCTCAGTCAAAATTCGGGAAAAGGGTTCAGAATTCCGGGAAAAATTTGTAGATTTCTTCGAGATAAAAACCGAAGAAAACTTAAGTAAAAACTAGCCTGCTCTATCTGGATAAAAAGGATAATGAATGCTCTGGAAAAATTTTGCGACCGCAATTCCGAGAGGACTGCGTTTTTCTGAAGATGGAGCGGATTAGATTATATATTGGATCGAATAAAATTTTATTAGGACATGATGGAAGTTTAGAATAGAAAAATACTATTCTATCCAAGAAAGAAATGCAAATTTGAATTCATTTAAATATTTATGTCGGATTTACAATATCTATTTCACCAAACTATTTGACAACTTGACGTAAAGCTAGTTTGGAAAAAAAAAAAGGAGAATCGAAGGAGAAGAGTGAGATAGAAAATATCGGAAAACGTAGGTGAGATAGAATGTGAGAGCGACGTGTTTAGCCGTAGAATGAGTGAGTGCCTTTAAATTCTGGAATTCTCTATTGGCGGCCGCGTTAGGTCTTGACTAATATCCTCCTCCCCGCCATCCGCACTTCACGAAACGGTGACCCCCCCGCATCCCTTCCGGCGCCGTTCTCTCGCTCGGCTCGGTAGCGACAACATTCCAATCCTAGAAATATCAATTACGTTTCACTACATTCGGGGACAGCTAGCGAAACGCGTCTTACAATTACCTTAGCCGGATTATATACAGCGCGGAGGCCGTAAAACTTCCCGATTCTCATTTACCGTCTTTCTCTCTCTCTCTCTCCTCTGACATTTAATTTGATATCGCAATGACTACTGCAGGTCAAGTAGCCAACGATGACATTCAAGTTCGCAGTAATTTAGAAGCCTTCTTCAATCACCATATTTACAGAAAAAAATCGCCAAATTTTAAGCTTTTCTATACTTCAGTCTAAACCAATTTGTGCCCAACAACGAGAACCGGACAATCAGCATTTTTTTAACCAAAATTTTGATATATTCGGTGTTTTTCCCTCAATTTCAAAACAATTTCTACATTTTTGGATACAATTGACGTTTTCAGACAGTGAATTGGCTTTTCAGTTCCAAACTTCCGCGTTCCAGGATTTAAAGTACTTTTGCCCCATTTTTAGATAGTTGAGCATAATTGTTAAAAATCAGGACTAAAAAGTTTAAGGACTATCTCAATCCGGCAAGGAGTTATGATTTGTCTTTTTTTAACCTTTCACAAAAACCATTTTATTCGCAGAAAACTGGCAATACTTTCGCTTACATTTTTGACTTTCTGAGGCTAGAGTATGACCAGTCTAGGACACTTGGATAACTATATAAGCAAATAAAAAATGGAAAAAAGGATTGAAAGGAAAAAAAAATTAAAACTGACGCTCTAAAATGTAGGTAAATTGCTGCGATTTTTATAGCTTCGGCTCCCTCTTATTTTTAGCTTTGGGACGGCTTTGCAAGGCGGGGCGGAACGCTGCTGTATTCTATAGGTATATTAGAGCGTGTACGTGAACCTCCCCTTTTCTCACCGTTCCCTTTTATTTAGAACCCTCTGCGAAAAGAGCCACTCTTTCTAATCTCGCCTTTCATTCTTCACCGTCATTACTCACGGTTCAATTTTCGACTACATCAGAGCGGACGATTTAATTGGGCGTACAAATCATAACAGCTCCGAGATTCGATTAGAGTTTTCATCTCATTGACTTTTCGATAATGCTCGACGGGGGGGAGGATTGATTTCTTTATAGATTTCGACGATCTGCAATAAATATGGAATTGAAATCTAAAAACAATGTTTCCTTCTTCGAAGAGGATTATTTATTTTTAGCTTAATGAAAGGCCCTTTTCCAGTGACCATGGAGGGTATCACAATAACTTCCTTTTACAGAAAGTTAAAAATAATAACTTTCTTCTTTGAAGAGGATTCTTAAATCATGGAAAGAAAAAATCGGATCTTGGCAAAGAAAAAAAAAAGAGAGGAACAACACTTCTGTAAAACCTTGACGTCATGCAGGTTTACACTACCTACTCTAAAATAATTAAGCCATTAACAAAAAAATAAACAAATAAATAATAAATCTCTGCCATTTTTGAGAATTTTGAAATAAAAAATCCCTCATTTTCAAAACGAAAAAACGATTTAAAATTTTTTTTGTGAGTTCCGATGAATATCGCGGTCTTAAAGTAGAATGAAAAACAATGGCGACACTACGGGCACACGTATTTCCGAAAACCATCATTCGAGGGTATTACAACAACCTCCTTTTTGAGAAAGTAAAATGCGGGCTTATGAAGTTATCACAATAAACTTTTAGTCTCTCGACCATTTTGGAAGGACAATGGGAAGGTGAAAAAAAAAAAATCAGTCATATTTTGAGTAAAAACGAAAAGCTTTAGTCTAAAATAAACAAATAAATTAATAAATCATAAATCTCTACCATTTTTGTGAATTTTGAAATTAAAAATCCCTCATTTTCAAAACGAAAAGACGATTTAAAAATTTTTTTTTTTGAATTCCGATGAATATCGCGGTCTACATACGACATAGAAAACAATGTCGACATTACGGGCACACGTATTTAAGAAAACCATCTTTCGAGGGTATTACAACAACCTCCTTTTTGAAAAAGTTAAAAGCGGGCTTATGAAGTAATCGCAATAAACTATTAGTCTCTCGTCGATTTTGGACGGAACATGAGAAGGTAAAAAAAAAAAAAATCTGTCATATTTTGAGTAGAAACGAAAAGCTTTAGTATAAAAACACATTTTTTATCATTCATTTTTCTTCATTTTTTGTAGGGAAAAAACAGTAGAAAAGCTTTTGCAGTACTTTTTTCCATGTACTCCGTCGGAAATCATTAATCTTACGTTTACAGGAAACTACGTAATTAGAATCAAAATTCATGGCGGAGAATCCATGAATCCATAAACATCCCTTTTTTTCACGTCAAAAACGCTCAATTAATAATTTAAAAAGAAAAAAAGGGTCCGGCTCCCCTCCACATCTCCCTTAACTGAAAAAACCCTCCCTTGTTCGGTGGCCATTTAAAAAACAAGAAGGGAGAGAGATTCTTCAGGTTCAATACCGTTACTATCCTTTAATGTATGAAAAAAAGACCATATGGCTCTCATTACTTACTCATAAGTTCCCCCCCTTTACAAACTTTTTCTTCAAGTTTTAATAAAAATAAAAAACCGTTTTCTGACCATCAATTTCTCGAAAAATTGAACCGAAAAAATAAGGGGATAAAATAGAGAAAAGTAGTGGTAAAATATTTTTCCATTAGTTTTGTCAATAGGCTCTCGAATATGGTGTAAACACAACTAATTACGTCTTTTGCCTATAAATAAAGTGTTTACCGTCGAATGTTTTACGTATTTAAGTAAATAACAATGAAGGCCTATGGAAGAGTTCAGAGAAAATATAGGTAACTTGACATAAAAATTGGGGTGGCGAGAAGTCATGGGAGCTTTGCCGATTAGGCAGTCTTCTCTAAACTAAGCCTCGAATTTTTCTTTTTTCGTCGCTTTTCTTTTTTTGAAAATGCGTTTTTTGGACTGTGGAGAGTAAAAATTATTAGTTCATCAGAGGATAATATGTAAAATAGGAATCCGAAGCAAAAAAAACCTATAAAATTGAGGGTGGAGATTGATGAAAAGTTTGAAGACCTCTCCTGGATTTTAAATTCGAGAAAGGCTCGGACAAAAATGATAAATTGCCGCCTAAAAGTGCCTTTTTAAAATTTTCCTCGGGCATCAAAATATGTTGGTAGTATATTGATGGGGTGGCTGCCTGGAAAGAAGGTTCATAAAAAAAGGCCTTATAACGCTTAAAAATCTGGGTAACAAGGTTTCTCTTGTCCGAAACGTTAAACGACAAAAAGTCAAGTATGTCTAATGAAGATTTTTGGGCAAAAAAACGTAAAATAGGTGATCCTCGAGCAGAAAATCGAGGAAAACCCTCAAAAATCAAGTTTCCGCACACAAATTGATAATAAATCCATAAAATTGGGACAAAAGAGTTTCTTCTTTGCCGAAAAATCAAGGGAAACGGCCAAAAATCAGGTGAAAAATTGTGTTTTTGGACCAGAAAATGGAATTTTCAAGAAGGAAACTGGCTTTAGATCCAGTAAAATGGAAAAAAATTCTAATAAAACGCCCACTATCCGGTAAAAATGATGTTTGAGGCCGAAAAACTTTTTGAAATCGTTCGAAAAGGGGTATTATCTTAGATCAGGAATCAAGGAATCTTAGAATCAAGGTTGACGAAAATTTGATCAATCACTAATATCAATATGATTGGTATTCATCTTTTTATGAAACATAGAAAAGATAATTAAAATGAAAGGTAAGAAAGAGATGAGGGAAGGAGGAGAGTTGTTTTTTTCCCTTATTTTATAGAGAAAAGGGTGGAGCAAGGTTGGATGTACTTTTAGTCTGTAGCCTTAAAAGCGCGCATGAATGGGGTCGAGGAAGGGGGGCATTTGCCCCCCCGCTCCAGTAATAAATCAAACCCCTCCCACAAACACATTCACTCTCGCTCACACTTTCCCTCTTTTTTTCCTTCCCTCAAACTCTCCCTTCTTTTTTTTTTTTCTTTCCATCCCCCATCTTCAATCCCTCAGGCGATCCCTTTAAACTCCCTCACACTCCCTAGGATCCGACAAGGAGATTCGCTCAACCCTCAAAAGCAGGCGACGCGATGGAGAATCTTTAAATTTCTTAAGTTACTGAATCTTTATTAAAATGACTTTACCCTACACTCTGGATTTATCTTCACCATGGAATTTTTGATGCAGAAAAGATTGGTCGTAGTTATTTTATTCAAAATACTCATGACCTACAGGAAAAATTTAAAAGCGGCGCTAAGGGAGAAGGGCCCTCTTTGGAACGATGCCGACGGACATTCGACTTCTTTTCGGTAAACATAAAACAATCATGTTTACATGGTAAAAACCACTCAAAGGATTTTGTAAACTGTTTACAAGACTACTTACAGTTACGCTCGAAATGATTTACGATATTTGAGGTTTCAGGGTGTCGCGGGAGTAGATAAAGAAACCTCCTTTTAAAATTACTCGGAAGGTATATGTGGAACAAACTTTTTTTTTCCGTCAGTTACTGTCCTGGCGTGAGTGCTACACGCTACGGACATTTAAAAATGAGGTAAAACACCCAAATTGCAGACAAACATGCCACGGTCTAAAGACGTAATAACGCCCATTTTAGATTGCCAAAATCTGGGTCAGAAAATTTGTCCAAAAACGGGGGCGCTAATTTCAGGTCTGAAGTGAGCTGTCAGTGATGGGTTTCTTCACAAGAGTAAGTTTAAATTCCTAGTGCCAAATGTGTGTATAGTCTATTGATGTCCTAAATTGTAGAGTGTTTTTAAAAAAAAACTTATACGTGATATTACCTGACATAATCTCTCTTACAATAAGTCTTTCCCTCTCTGACGAAACAGGTACAGGTTTCATCGAGAAACTGATGGCATTCGGCACATTTCAAACAGGCCGCATGCCATTCGAGATCCGGTGCTACCCTAAGAATGTACTGATCGTGGATTTGAGAGCCACAACCGACGCACAACGACAACCTCCGTTTTTCTGAAACACAAAAAAAAAGGTAAGAAAAAATTAGCAGATGTTTAAAAGAGGGGGAATGAATTTTATATATGAAATACATTATCTGAGAAGGTAAAAGGGGCGGGGAGATTCTCGTTACTTTGTACTACATTAAGGGATTATTATTATGTGAAGAGGCCACCCTCTTTTAGGGAGGCTTATCAGCTTAATCCCATCCTTAGAGCAGGTGTGCCGTTGGGACATTACGGCTTATAAATTTTTTTCCCGCCTCCCCTTTAAGGTGTAAAAAATAGAGGAGGGAACGAAATCATTAAGCCATAAACACTAGGAGGGTGATTAATCCGAAATTAAATCCTCATTTTGAAAAATAATTTTTATTTTTTAAACTGAAAAAAGAAAAGATTTTAAAAAAGTAAGGCCTTCACTGCGATCCGAATCTACGAGCACCGGGAGCATCATCCCCGATGTTATAAGAAAACGGTTTTTCTTTTCTGCAATAACAAAATGTCATTTTTATTTATGATAAAGTTTTTAATAACAATAGAGTGATAGAAGAGAAAGATAATATATTGATGAAAATTGAGTTTGCTTCCAACCCTTCAAGGGCGAAAATCTTAAACGGATTGTACGCGGAGGCGTCGGAGTACTGATCACATTAAAGAGCAGGTTTCATCAATCCCCTAATGACCGATCCCACTAGGGCTACTCACTGGCATTATAACGGAGGAACCTTAAAGTGGGCCTATTTAAATTTACAACCCCTCATAAACAAACCCTCAACGTCCCTTTCATCATACGCCATCTGGCATCGTCGCATTTAATGATGACATTATTTCATTCGCATTACCCCCATTTCACTTAGGCATGTCATACAATTATTCATTTTTTAAAAGCACAGTCAGCGAGAGGGTCATCACCGTTGAAGTATTTTTAGCTGAAGTATTTATGACAGATGAGACTGAAGGCCCTGGAAGCTCAATTCTCACAAAAATTTGATTCCACCAACCGGATATTTTGCTGAACGTGTGAACTGAAAGGAGGTTGTAGAGAGGGCGGTTGCGTTGGCGCGGGCGGGAGGCTTCCGTTAAAGAGTTCTACACCGAAGTTAATCCAGGACACGTGCTTTACATTGATTTAACAAGATCACATCGGTTGACTCCCTTCTCGCGCCGTAGAGCAATCTCTTCCGCTAATTTGCTAACTAAAATCCTTCGCCTCCCGTACGACATTTCGTCATTGTTCACCAAATCGTTCCTCCCGCTCAATTTACTCGATTAAACATTTTAAACACTCGAATCCGTCCACGACCATTCACCCCCTTAAGAAATTAAGGGGACAATTTCAATACCCGCTATCACATCATTTTTGTTATATTTCATCGAATTTTTTTAAGCTATAACAGCTTAAATATGCAGGGTGTCCCAACTAGAGTGGACCAGCAATTTTACAGCAAAGCATTTAGTCCTAGAAAAAGAAGTTAAATGTGACCCCCCCCCCCTTATTTTTAGACAAGGAATCGATACCATTTGGAAGATTTCTGTTTATACAGGGTGGCGCAGAGAGGTGGTAACTTATTTATTTTAATACTTTATTTATTTTTTTAGATTCGTTATTTACGCAAAATTTCAAGTTGATTTTACTATTTATATGGCCTCCTTAGACAACTTAAAAAAATCATTTTTCCAACAACAACAAGTCATTTTTCCAAGGTTTTCAGGAGAGCCAAAATACGGATTAATTTCTCTTTCTGTTGATTATAAGTGCCAACGGAATTCGATCCACCACAAAATTTACCATCAGAAACAATGGCTAACTCAAAACTGACAAAAAAAAAAACTTGTCCGGTGTTAGAATTACCGCGACGAAATGCATAATTTAACGTTTTTTTTTTGGTCTAGAATCCATTAAAATTGACCACAGATACCGATTTGTTTTTTTTTTTAATTTTACATTTTCTCCCAAGGATTCCAACTATTAAAGACAACATCTACACCTTCTGCATCATTAGTTATCGACTCTAACATCGTTATCCCCCCATTTTTCATTTCAGAGATAGGTAAATATGTACCTGAAAGTGGAGCATTTTTTTAAATTTGGCGTTTTTTAAAAGTTGCCCCAGAGTATGGAATAATCGCACTGAAAAAAAAGCAGTTGTAATATTGATGAAACGCAAATTGTTGACTTTTTTTCATTGCCACAAGTAGTTTTTTCATCTTAATAATAATTTTTTTTTCATTGAGTTATGATGGCATTGTTGTTACAACGAATCGTCGATTTTTAAATTGTACAACATAAATTTATTCGTTACCATGAATTTTTTCATAGCACCAACAATTATTTTAAAATGGGATAATGAATTCTGATTATCAAAATTACTCGTTGTTCTTGTGATTGTCTCAACAAAGAGTATGGTTAAAATAAGAACTATTTACATCGTTTTTAAAAATAATGAAACCAATCATACATTCCTATGTCTTAATTATTGAATTTAATGATTTTGCATTACTAAGAAATTAATGATACTTAATTACCGTAGTAATGAATTTTTTATCATTGTTTTAACAATTTTTTTTTTTCAATAAACTTTGTTTCTTCATTATTAATTTAATAATTTTCGAACGAGCGCTATTTGAGTGAGCGGTTTTGGTTTTGCCGCGTAAATTTAAAAACAATTGATCTCTCTATCCAACATTACCTACTCATTTTACCAAACTGTTTTTTTATTTATCAGTTTTATTTTTAATTTCTGTAATTTAAATTGTTTTTTTTTTTTTTTTTTTTTTAATATCACGTTTATGCTGTAAAAATACCTAAATACAAAAATTAGTTTTGATACCTACAGGTAGTCGATAACAACCTTTATTTTTTTGGGGGCCTAAAAATTTTCGGAACACTTTACGGCCGTAATGTTTATCCGATTTTCTCTAGATTTTCCTTTTGTGATTATCTAGCGAAAGCAGACATTCATCGAAATTCGCCAAAATGCGGTGGAGATCATCTGTCGGTAGGTAATGCTGCGGCCATATATACCTACATCCGATCCTTATCAAATTTACACTAAATACTCTTTACCTATATGTAATCCCGAATTCAAGTTAGGTAATAAATTCGATGAATTTTAGTAATAAAGTAGACAAAGTTTGGTTAGCTTTGTTAGCCGCAGCGCCGTTTTAAAACCTTCAGACAGTATTATCTCTTCGAAATTCGAAAATCGCTCTCCAGAATTTCTTATTCAAATAGCATTTTATGGGGGTTTCTAGAAGCTCATTCTCCATATACTAGACGATGACGGTAAAACAAGAACTTCTTGAGGAAGTTAATTCTGGCAGAGTAAGTTATTTTAATTCGGTGTTTTTCCTCCAACCTGAGCGGCTAATTTGCTGTGGCAACGATGAGTTTGCAATTTTGACTCGCAAAGTGTGAAGGGTAAACCGAGTTGACTCGCATCCTATCCGAAATTTTGACGAAACCTCAAAATTTGAAAAGACCCCCCTGAAGGAGATGTTGCTCAAGATTGTTGCTATACCGTCTCAACGGTTTAACGGTTTAAAAATTAAACGGTCTCAACGGCTTTTAAAATCAAATATCAATGAATTAGTTCATTGTGTAAATGATTCATTTTTTACTTTTTTTTATTTTTAAAATCAGTACGTAAAAGCAATGAAATGATTCATCGAATCAAAGAAATCTACTTACAATTTATGTATTTATTTCGTCAAATTCATACTTTTGGTTTTAACAATAATGAAAATTTCGTACATAAGACAATACTTTTTATTAACTTCAACCCCTCCAAAAAACCGCGAGAAATCGTTCATTTGTCCTCCGACTCTCAAGCGAGGAAGTTCGTTGCCCTCTGGACAAGTTTAGTGCGTACGCAGCTTATCTCCGAAAGGCACCATCATTAAGGTAAGCAATAAAAATGTACAACTCGATATTATTATATTATTATTATTTACAGCGACACCTATTTTTTCAGTCCAAATTTTAAAATGCGGTGCTTTTTATGCGTTTCGACCTTTCCTACTTTCAATGAACTGTATAGTCACCAGAAGCGTGTTCACAATTTAAATAGTAGCTCAGATTTTCATTGTGTTGAATGCACCCAAAAATTTACGCTTTTTAAAAGATACAAAAAACATATTTTGACAAAACATATAAACAAATCATTCGATTCCGCAAGTCATTTTACCCCTATGGAACGCAATTCACCCATTACTTCTCCAGTTCAACCCTCCACTTCATCATATAACATACAAACTCTACAAACATATAACATACATGAAAATCAGGCGTCAGATCCAGCTTTTTTTAATTTTCCCATATCATCAGATCAAGTCGATTATGACTATAATGCTCATTTAGAATCAATAGAAGAATCAGCCTTTCAATTTTGTTTAAGCCTTCACAACAAAGACAATCTTTCAAGAAAAGACGTTTATAATATTCAAAAATCTATAAGTGAAGAGATTATCGCCCCTATTTTAGATTTATTTAAAAATATTATAACCTGTCAAAAAAATCCGGATCAATCTCAATCCTTCCTTAGCGATATTATGTGCTGTATATCTAAACTAAGAAATCCATTCCAAAATTTTGACTCTGATCACAAGTTTTATACAACATTACAAATTAAAAATAATACCAATCACTATGAATCATGTTTCAAAGAATTCAATATATATGAAGAAATAGCACCTGCACATAAAAATGGTGAACTCATACATAAAACAGTAAAAGCAAGTGGCATTCTGATGCCCTTAAAGTATCAGTTCAAAGTTTTTTTTGAAAAAAATAACCTTATCACGAGCACTCTGAAGTACATAGAAAGTTTAGAGAATAATAACAGCAAAAGATTAACCAACTTTGTTCAAGGAGAGCTTTGGAAAAGAAAAAAACAATTATACCCTGGTCAACTTTTGATACCATATATTTTATATATAGATGATTTTGAGATAAATAACCCATTGGGGACCCACGCATCTAAGGATTCCATTTGCAATTTGTACTATTCTTTCCCTTGCTTACCGTTTAGCGAGTCTAAAATTAAAAATGTTTTTCTTGCTTCCTCCGTTAAATCAAAAGAATTAAAAAAATTTCAAAACGAAAAATGTTTTCAGTTATTGATTGAAAGCATTATTTCGTTAGAAACAGAAGGAGTAAAAATAAAAAATGAAAATACTATCATGAATATTCACTTTATATTAGGGTTAGTGGTGGGCGATAATTTGGGCTTAAATAGTTTCCTTAATTTTAGCAGTTCGTTTTCTAGCACCTATTTTTGTAGGTTATGCCAAGGGGCCAAAGATATTTGTCAACTCACATCTTCAGAACAACCAAACCTAATGCGTACAATAGAAAACTACGACAGTGATATAATTACCAGTGATCATGGAGTAGTGAAAAACTCGCTAATGAATAACATACCATCTTTTCATGTTGTTGACAATTACTACGCAGATATTATGCATGATCTGTTTGAAGGCGTGTGTCATTATGACCTTATTCATATTCTGAATTACTTCATTTATCACATGCAATTCTTTTCGTTAAGCACATTAAATTCTCGAAAAACTAATTTCGATTATGGCCCTACAGAAATTAAAAATACATCTCCAATAATCGAAGAAAAACATTTGAAAAATAAAAAACTCAAGATGTCAGCAAGAGAAATGATGACATTTGTTATCAATTTTCCCATTATGATCGGTGACTTTGTCCCCGATGACGATGATGTGTGGGCATTTCTGATTAACCTAATCCAAATCATTGACATTTTGCTTCGTTTCGAAATTACCGAGGAGTCGGTATTACAATTGGAACAGAAAATCATACATCACAATGCAAACTATGTAATTTTATTTAAAGACACACTAAAACCGAAATTCCACATACTAACCCATTATCCGACAATCCTTAAACAGTCGGGGCCTCTGCGAAACATATGGTGTTTTAAGTTCGAACAAAAGCACAAACAATTCAAAACGTATGCACGCATAATAACTTCAAGAAAAAACATTTGCCAAACTTTAGCCAAAAAGTACGAATTAAAATTCGCCTATGAAATGACAACAAAAGAAAACACGGAAATAAATAATAAAAAAATCGATAAAAGCAGCTATGATAGCATTATAAAAAACATGCTAGGAGAAAAGGATATTCAATATTATTCTCAAATCAATTTGAAAGGTGTTTCTTACGAATCTGGGCAATTTATTTTTACATATAACCGCGAAATGACCGTCGAGTTTTACGTAATCCGGGAAATCTTATCCGTTGGAAACAAGAAAATGTTAATTTTTGGCCAAAAAATACTATCACATGATTTTGATAACCATACATTGACTTACATAATAGATCCTAAAAAATATGGTAGTTTAGAATTCATAAGTATCAATGAATTGGCAGGGCCACCCATTCATTTAGTAAAAACAGCAAGAGGAATGCATTGCTTGAGGCCAAAAGATTATTATCATACATTAGGTTAATCATTTTTCCCCCTCCCCCTACCAAATACTCTGTTCTCTTTCAAAGATACATACTTATGCAATAGGTACATTAACATACAATACATACAAACTCAACTCATACAGAATACAAAATACACAAAACAAAATACAAAATAATACAAAATACAAAATAACTCTATTGAAAATCTGATCCTTCTTATACGTTCCAAGTTCCAAGAGTGAGAATCTGGATCGGATGCGCCTGCTCTCTGTTCCTTTTTCGTACGTAGTCCCGACTCCCTGGTCCCTACCTCGTGGCATGATGAACCCCCCTCCCACCCGCTAACACGTAAACGCTGCGGCAGAACAGCGAACACAGTCTGAACTAAAGAACTAAAGGAAATAAGGAATCCAACCTCTCCGCATTGCATTCATTGCGCGTGTCACGTGAGTGCATTCAAGAATCAAGTTTTAAGATTCTCGCCGGCTTTAATCTACTATCGTAATATTCTTTATGCCACTTGTATAGCTTTTAATTAAATTTTAGAGTATTTCATCGACACGAGCTCGCATAAAGTTGCAAACTGTCGAACGTCCTCAAGCTTCGATCGTGGTGTTGGGTGCGAAAGTCTTCAGAATCTCTCCGCTTAATCGCATTTTCGTAAGTTTTTTTTTCTCTCGTTTTCTTCTTAGCTTTTGATTAAATTTAAGAGTAAATTTTCATCGTCGAGCGATCGCCAAAAGTTATAAACGGACAGTCGAACGTCCTCAAAGCTTCGATCGCACCACGTGGTTGGGTGCGAAAGTCTTCAGAATCTCTCCGCTTAATCGCATTTTCGTAAGTTTTTTTTCTCTCTCGTTTTCTTCTTAGCTTTTGATTAAATTTAAGAGTAAATTTTCATCGTCGAGCGATCGCCAAAAGTTATAAACGGACAGTCGAACGTCCTCAAAGCTTCGATCGCACCACGTGGTTGGGTGCGAAAGTCTTCAGAATCTCTCCGCTTAATCGCATTTTCGTAAGTTTTTTTTCTCTCTCGTTTTCTTCTTAGCTTTTGATTAAATTTAAGAGTAAATTTTCATCGTCGAGCGATCGCCAAAAGTTATAAACGGACAGTCGAACGTCCTCAAAGCTTCGATCGCACCACGTGGTTGGGTGCGAAAGTCTTCAGAATCTCTCCGCTTAATCGCATTTTCGTAAGTTTTTTTTCTCTCTCGTTTTCTTCTTAGCTTTTGATTAAATTTAAGAGTAATTTTCATCGTCGAGCGATCGCGAAAAGTTATAAACGGACAGTCGAACGTCCTCAAAGCTTCGATCGCACCTCGTGGTGTGCGAAAGTCTTCAGAATCTCTCCGCTTAATTGCATTTTCGTAAGTTATTTCATTTTACAGGTTTTAATGGCATTTTCTATAGATTTTTATCGTCAATTGATCTCGTTGCAGTGATCCATAATGGAAGATTGGTGTTGCAATGAGGATAATAATGTTTATCCTAAAGAGAAGGAATTGCTGAACAGTTTTCCTCTCACATCAAACTCTGCAGACATGTCATCGGAAATTGAACCTTTGAACGATGAGCTTGAATCTCTTTTAGGAGACTGGGGACTAAAGCATCTTTTACCTGAATTTATTAGTAAGTTAATGGTGTCTAAAAATGCAAGAACTGCTAATTGAAAACCTGACCACCTTTTTTTCCTCTCTAATTTTAGACCAACAATTGACGGTTTCCATACTCAAAGAGATTACTCGCTCGCAGCTGGAAGAATGTTAAGTTTTTATCCACTTGGTGTCCAGTTCCAGTTGGAAATAAGATTCATAGAATGGCGAAAATCTATTGGCAATCCTGTGGTGTGTTGTGGTGGACCTCCCCCCTCTATCGCCCCTCTCGTCAATGTGGTACCTCCATTGACTCCATTGGCCCCTGACAACAAGGTCACACAGTCTCCTGGTAAAAACCTTATACATATTATGAAACCGTAGCTTATGCATAATCATCTATTATTTTTCAGCAACTTTATCTGAAATTTTGCATTCTTCCAATAAGGGGAAAAGACTTATTGAATTTTACAATGAAAAAGGAAATTTTGGCCCTGAACAACGGAGCATTCTTATAAATGTAATAACTTATTATTTTCAAGACCGAGAGTTACCATTTACTTTGAAAACCAGTCGAGACATAGAGCTCCAAATATTGGAAAGATTTCCAACTGAAATAATTGTAAGTTAATTGTATATTATGATGTATAGGTATAACAAAAGTACCAACAGTAACAAAAGTAGGTAATGTATAACTTTTAACTGTTTACAGGAATACTATCGTAGTAGCACTGATAAAAGAGGGCGACTGTACGTGAAATATCACAATTCAATATCCACAGAGAGGAATGCTCTAAAAAATAAAAAAACCAAGAAATGCATCATACAAATGAAAGATCGGTTTAATATGGATTTCGGTATAGCTCTTTTATTATTATTCTGTTAATTTTTAGTATTCAATACTTTAATTCTACTGTTTTTTTTTAGTACCTGAGGACAATGCCGAGCTTTGTCTTTCATCAATAAAACATGAAAGACTGTCTTCATCTGAAATAGATTGCTTATGGTCAGCATGCCACAAAGCAAGGATGGATTTTATTCGAAAACATTCTATGGTCGACGTTTTAAATACATGGGAGCCGTACAACAAACCGAGCGGTTATCGTATGGTACTAAAAATTTTCTTGTTATTATAAATAATAAACATTGTAACTTGCAGATTGAAATGGATTTCACACTTGCATTTAACGAAAAATCACTGCTCGAACGGTGGGACTTTGAAGTTAATAAAATTATAAACTTCATTAAAACAAATATCAAAGACAAAAAATGTCTTGCTTTGATAAACGACTTAACCGAAGATTCTAACTCAAGTAATAAAATAAAAAATAATTAGTTGAAAATTTTATCTAATTACATATTTTTAGACCACCGTGATGCTGTCGTTATTTTGACTTTACAAGCATATTTTGTTCCCACGGCGAGATCAATTAAGAAAGATGCGAATGGGAAAAAAACGTAAT